>VDFB02328599.1:0-19466 GCA_007258455.2 Sequoia sempervirens
TTAAAAGTTATATTTTAAGGATTTTAGACCTAGTTTTGAGCCTCTTCAACTTTCCAGGTGCACCTATGTTTATCTCTAGTTTGTTATTTTGATTTGAGTTCATTTTCTAGGTTACATTATTAGGTTTGCACGTTCCTTGTCTTTCCAAGCCTTTTCTTGGTGGTGAAACCCCTTTTAGTCTTTAATCACACCCTAGGACACCTTATTACAAATCTTGATCCCTCATTCCATCCTTGGATTGATATCTCTAAGGTTTCCTTGAGTGAAAATTGAAGGAAATGGGTGGAAAGGTCCTAAACCCTAGTTCTATCTTCCAAAACATTAGAACCCCCTATTTTCTTGGTTTCATTTTGGTGAACCTAGCCTTTAGAACACCTTATTTCTAATTTGGATTGCATCCTATTCCTATATCTAGGTTACATTATCTTTGCACTAAGTCTTGCATTAATTAATTTGCATCTAGGGTTTCAAAATCTTGCATTAGTGAAAGTGAATATAGGTTGCATTTTTGTATCTTACATCATTGAAATTCAATTAAAATCTATAATCGCACTTGGTCTAGACATCATTCAAACTAGAAAACATAACATTCACTCAGAATTTTCTAAAATTAGTGCAAAAACCATAATCTAGGACTCATACGCCCCTCTGGGAGATTTATTCCCAGTACAAGTGGTTTTTCCTATTTTTTGGGTATTTTGTGTTGACTATTTATCAGCATTTCAATCCTTGAAAAACCCTAACTAGGAATCATATGCCCCTCTAGGAAATTTAGTCTTGTGTCAAATCTTAAACTGCATTTTAGAGCATTAAAAACCCTATTTTTGTGCTTCTATTTGTTGTTGTTAGATTTCTATTTCAGTTTACTAAGTTTCTATTTTATGCATTTCATTAGATCTAGCTTAATTTAGATTCATTTCAATCGTGGATAAAATTACATTATTGTACTTTTAATTCCTAGCATTAGTTCATAGTTTGATAAGATTAGATTACATTTGGCATTCATTAGAAAACAAAACCAAAAACACCTATAAACTGATGACCCACTTGGAGAAAGCATAGTTATTTGAGTATGTCAAATCTCTTATTCCAAGTTAACCTAACCATCAAGCATTTTAGTACTGATGACTTTGATAAGCTAGATGAAGCCCTTGAGGACTTCATCTCACAAGGTTAATCCACTAAGGCTTGTTACAACAAACTAAAACAAAAGGAAGTTAATGTGATTAAACCTCAACTCATCCTATACCCACCTTCAAACAAACCTCAAACTCAAAACAAACCCATTTTCACCATTGAACCACCTAAGAATAATGTGTCATAGCAATCGAGTTACAATATCATTTCTCATACATAAAACACTAGAAGCAATCCACAACCAAGACAAACAACTTCAACATCCTTACCTTTGCCTCAACCCATTTTGCCTAGTGCTCCTTGCTTTCCTTCACATACTAGGAAGGAGTATGATCTTTTTTAACAACTTAAGAATACTCCTGCAAATATATCCCTATGGGACCTAAATCAAAATTCACCTAATTAGATCATACCATGCTTCAAATAGCCTTGCAACAAGTTGTGATTCCCTCAAATACAAATGCAAGTGATGTAGCAACTCTAATTCAAGGAATGAATATGGTTAACGTAGAAATTACTTTTCATCAACATGAGTTACCTCCTTTGGAAATGAGAAAGAAAAATGATGCCTTCATGATAATAGCTAGATTCAATAGGACGAGCAAAACAAGAACCCTTGTAGACAATGGCTCAACTCTTAACGTGTGTAGTGTGAACATTTTGGATAAACTTTGCGTGGATAAATCAAAAATTGAACTTGATTCCTTATCAATTCAAGGATTTCAAAATGTAGGAAAGCAACCACTTGGTGTGAATACTTTACCTATTATAGTTGAAAAGGCTACCTTACAAACTCCTATTCATGTTATGCCTCATGATCTTTCACATAATCTTCTTTTAGGAAGACCTTGGATTCATGAGATGCATGCAGTGCCTTCATATCTTCATCATGTCATGAATTATGTCTATAACAATAAAGTGTACCAAGTTGAAATAGACCCATAGCTTGAAAGTTTCTTACAAGTTGAAAAAGGAATGAAAAATCCTCTAAAAACATTAATTCCAACCTCGAACATAGAACCTCTGAAAGAAGCGATGAAGTTAGTAGAAGGTGATTGGGGTTCCTTGGACTTCACACCTTCGTTTATGGGAGAGTACACAATCACAACAAAAGAAATAAAAAAGAAAAAAGAAAATAATGGTAATGTCAATGCAGAATTTAGAAGAAAACTCACAAGCATCTATCCCATCTACTCTAGAAGAAGACACAAGCTATAGAACAAACTTTAATGAGATAGATTATCAACAACCACCAAACCCAAAACAAATGGAGAAACTTTATGGAAAAAGTTATGAATTTATGAGACAACTTGGCTATAGTGGAAAAGGATGTGGAAAGAAACAGCAAGGCATCTATGTTCCTATAGAACCTAACATACAAGAAACAAAAAGTGGTTTGGGGTATTTCCCTTCTAAGATAACACAAGCAAAGAAAAGACCTTCGTTAAATATAAACACCATCATGTGTAACCCTAAAACAACTCTCTCCTTGAAGCATCCTAAATTGATTGATACAACTTGTGATGAATCATTGGAATATTTTGAAGATGATGAATCCTTGAAAGCAATGTTAGGAGTTTATGATAAACCATTTACTCCTAAAATGAAAAAGGTTGTATGTGTTTTGATTAGTACTAAGCAATAACATGGAGAAAATGAAAGTAATGCAGACAACAAAGAATACAATCCTAAATTTCTGAAACAAAGAGCATTTCCTTTGGGAGATACAATCAATATACCGATGGATAGTAACATTGAGGAGAAAGTGATTAAGATAGGAAAGTGCCTTGATGATGATGAAGAAGAAGATCATGTAGCTTTACTTCATGACTTTCCTGAACTTTTTGCTTGGACTTATTCGGATATTGTTGGGAATTGATGCTAAGATAGTGACACACAACATAGTCCTTGCAGATAATGCTAAACTAGATAGCCTTATTGGTCAAGGCTGAGATTGAGAAACTTCTCAAAGCTAGTTTTATATGACCCATAGATTATTCTTCTTTGATCTCAAACATTGTTGCAGTCACAAAACCTGATAATCATATTAGGTTGTGTATGAACTTTTGTGATTTAAATAAAGCATCTCTAAAAGATGATTTTTTCCTTCCTAATATTGACATGATAGTGGACTCGACTGCAGGACATTCTTTATTATCATTCATGGATGGATTCTTTGGATATAATCAAATCTTCATCAACCCTCAAGATCAATACAAGACATCATTTACTACAACTTGGGAAAAATTTTGTTGGGTAGTCATTCCTTTTGGATTAAAGAATGCAAGCATAGCATATCAATGAGCTAAGACATTAATATTTCATGATTACATACATAATATTTTGGAAGATTATGTTGATGATATTCTATCCAAATATTTAAATCGACAAGACAATGTGAATATCCTTCAAAAAATCTTTGAGTGAATGCAAAAATATAACATGAGATTGAACCCAAAAAAGTGTCTTTGGTGTAGATAGTGGAAAAAATTTAGGATTTATAGTATCTCACAAAGCCATGGAGTTATACATGAAGAAAATTGATGCTAAAGTTAACATGCCACCTCCTAGTTCTAAACATTTTGCAATTGCGTACTTTACAAGGAAAAATTTAAGCTATCTATCATTTTGTAGTATCCCTAGTGGACCAAACATTACCCTTCATGCATCTCCTTAAGAAAGAGGTTCAATTTAATTGGAATGGAGATTAGAAACAAGCTTTTGAGAGTTTGAAAGATTATCTTGCTACTCCACCTATTTTACAATATGCTATGCAAGACAAACCGTTTATCCTTTACACAACAGCATTGGCCCATATTCTCACAGCATTGTTGGCTCAACAAGATGAATATGGTAAAGAACATCCTATTTATTACATTAACTGAACTCTGATTGATTATGAAACATGATACACAATGATTGAAAAATAATGTTTAGATCTTGTATTCGCTACTAGTAAATTGAGACATTACTTACTAAATGTTGAAATACATGTGATGATAAAATTCGATTCTTTAAAACATCTTTTAACCAAAACAAATTTATTAGGATGTTTAACTAAGTGGGTTATGTTGTTAACTGAGTTTGACCTTAAGTTTTTCTCACAAAAGGAAATTAAAGGACAAGCCTTGACTGACCAATTAGTTAACACTCCATCTCCCCTAGTATTACCTAATAATGATTCATTCCCTGATGATAATGTGTTGACAATTGAAACTAATACATGGGAGTCATATTTTGATGGATTTAATCTAGTAAAATAGGCTCCAATTTAGGTTTATAATAATCTTTCCTATAGGAAAGCCTATTCCATTGTCCTACCACTTAAACTTCCTATGCACAAACAACATAGTAGAATATGAAGTGTTAATTGTTGGATTACGAGTTGCTTTAACTCTAGGAGCCCAAGACATTAAGATATTTGATGATTTACAATTATTCATTAAGAAAATAAATGAAACATATCAATCAAAGCATGGAAAATTATCAAAATACAAGGATCTCACAATGAATGTGTTAGAAAGCTTTGATTCATTTACCATTGATAACATCCCACGTAAAGATAATCAGAATGTAGATCCAATGGCAAGTGTGGCTTCCCTTATATCTCCTCAAGGTCCTTCAAAAGATTTCACATTTATTATGTGGATCGAAAATATGTGCGTATTAAAATGAGATAAATACTATTCAAGCACACCAATGAAACTTTAAATCAAAGGAAAACTGATTAAACAAAGTAAAGCAAACTCTCAATGCAGCAGCGCCTTTGAAGACGTCCCATTGTCCTCTATCTCCAGTATTTTTGCCAAAGCTCTCCGATTTGTATGCTAAGCTCCACAAAATGACTACTAAAGAACGAGATTTAAAAATAAATGCATATTATACCAAGAATGCGAGATTTTGAAGGTTGATGATGGAGGAATGTTGGTTGTTCACTTCAGCAGCATAACGACGCAATGATGAAGAATGATGGAGATGGATTGAAAGATTGAGGAATGATTTTGGCAGAATGCGGATGTCTGAAGAAGATCCGATGCAAATGGCCTGTGAAAGGTTTGATTTATAGATTTTCGATGGAAAAAGCTTAGTTGGCAATGATCAACGGTTGAGATTCAATCTGGCAAGATGAACGGTATAGGATTTTCAAAAGCTTGAGAGGGAGATAGAAGGTTTCCTCTTCTTCAATTTTTGTCATTCAGATCCAAAGGAAGGTTACCGTTTTGAAGAACGAGTTGAAATGAAATTCCATAATTAAATAAATAAACTTACTTAATTATATGTGAAGATGATATTAGAAATTTGCATAATTAAATAAGCAATATTTAATTATGTGTGAAGATGAGATTAGAAGGCCGCATAATTAAATAAGTAATATTTAATTATGTGAGAGAGATGGATTTAGAAGGCATTAAATTAAATATCTAAAATATTTAATTTAACTATGAGATGAAGAGGAGGAATATTCCATTTTGAATATAAATATTCAAACTTAGAATAATATGATAATTAAAATAAATAATCATAATTATTTAATTTAATTAAGAGGAATATGGAGATGAAATAATTAAATAAAATTATTTATTTAATTAAGGTAGAAGAATTAGAAAATGAACAATATAAATAAATAATTAAATTTATTTATATGTAGATCGACTTTAGGAGATTAATTAAATAACTTGTATTTAATTAATACTGCTTATTATAATGACCATTTTTACGTGCATACATTATCCATATTATTATGAAACCATCAATCGAATATATGGTCAAAGAAGTGTTATCAACCATCACAAGAAAGCTCTAGTGAATGGTATACACTGATATTTAGTTACTTAAAACAAGGTACCTTTCCTTAGCCGACAACTAAAAATACTCAGGCCCACCTTCGAAAACTCACATCTAAATATATAATTCTTCCTAACTTGTTGTATTGAAGGTCCTTTGATGGTCTTTTACTTAGATGCCTTCAACAATTTGAAATCCACATAGTACTTGCCAAAGCTCATGTAGGTGCTTGTGGGGGACATTTTGGAGGAAGATCATTAGTTAAAAAGCTAATCCTCATAGGATATTATTGGAGACATATGGAACGAGATTTTTTTGAATACATTAATAAATTTCATAAGTGTTAAGAACATAACAATTTGATGAACATGCTCATGCTTCTGAGCTTCATGCCCAAGTTCCTATTTGGCCATTCTCGGTATGGGGTCTAGATTGTTGAATACCCAAAATACTGAGAGGAGGGTGAATCATTATACCATTAAACCATTCCGCTATAAACCATCCAATTATTAAAGCATATTTAACTACTAATGAGAATGAAGACATTGAAAAGAACATGATACCATAAAGCACATCAACACCAGATTTTTTGCATGGAAAATCCAAAATGGGAAAACCATGGCAAGGATTAGCTCACAATATATTATATTTGGATATAGTATATTATAGGTGATCACTACCATGATGCACTGTCCTTAAAATGCTTACAGCCAGAGTTAAATAAAAAATGGTATGGCTCACTGGAAAAGTATGAACTGATACAAAGTGCACCTATCTTGTGTTGTATTTCAATTCCATTGAAGCTTTGAATATGAATTCCTTCCTTTCTTAGTAGTCGCTCAACTCTTCTTTGATTCTAAACTTCTACCACTGAACACCACTCGCATCTGATATGTCATTTATGTTCACACAGCCACTTATCTCCCATGCTTGCACAAACCTTTTCAATTCTAAAATATATCATATATATACCCAAATACATTGCATACATCAATTAGGTCTGCCTAATTAGATGTAAAAAAATAATCCAAAACAACTCTTTTCAACACCATACAAGATTTTAAAAAATATTTTTGCCCAAGAAAAACATGTAGTACTCAATTTCAAGTCGGTGTGGATGTGAAATAGATTCAACTAACATTTGCAAAGTATAATTTATCTTCTCAAAATGTATCATGCATTATGTTAGCCAGGAATAGGACCTAATCATAAAAAACTCCAATCAAACACACACTTCTCAAAATAAAAACCTTCTAAGTTTGGTATTACTTCAATTTCTCTTTACATCAACATCAAAGAGACCACCTTTAGTACTGTAGCATCAGCACAAACTTCTCAATAAAATGTGGAATATCCCATGCTAGTATACTGAGCAGAGAGACGATTGTAGTATACAAGGTTGAACTCTGTCATTGATAACTTTTAGTACACATCACAAAACTTCTCGAGACCTTGAATATAGTTGTATGAATTAGTCATAATGATATGATTAAGACAACAAAGTTGTATCTTTTCTTGCAGTGAAGTGTGGACCCAAAAACTGATGCACTAGACCACAACACCATCAATAAAGAACACTTAACCAAGCCTTTGATAGATCAGCTTCCAATATAGTTAGTACTGTACATCAAATATGCTTCCCACAATGTTGACATTAATGGCAACACTGGGCTAGTTGAATCAGCCTATGTATGTACACCTAATGCTCATGTTGCGAGGAAGCATCAATGAAGATAGACTCCCAAACTTCCAACAATATCCCCCTTTGTCATTGATGGCAACATGCATATCAAAATATATATATATACTAATACAAAACCATCTGAATACTCCCCCTTACAAAATTGATCTTGACTTTCAAAAGTTCCAAAAAGGTTTTCCAAACATGTTTTTCTTCTCACTATTTATATCTCCCCCTTTGACATCAATGACAAAGGTCATGCAGAGGTTTGGTATATTTCCCTTGAATATATGTATGTATGCATAAAAGTATATGAACATATTAACTTGAAGATGAAGATCCCTTAAGATTCTTTAGGATATCCTTCCATGTAGCTTTACCTTCTTCCCAATAACCTTTTGCATGTGAAAGAGTCTTGTATAGTAATTCAAGCTTTTTCAAAGACTCTATACCATCTTGAGATTTATTTTTGATAGACTATTAGCACTAGCAAGGGCACTGGATATAGGAGTGTGCCTTATTTTTACTAAATCTCCAAGTGTCACATACTGCTTGATCACCTTTGTTCTCTGACTCTATAAGCTAAAGAATTTGTCCTATAGTTGCATGATGTAGGACCATCTCTAATTGTCTCTATCATTTTCTGGGCTATAAACATCTACTTGAATGCTCATCCAAATTTCATTTTGACTTATTTCATTCTTTGCATTTAATGTCTAGTTAGGCCAATTCAGGTAGAAAGATATTAACTCATGAGCTTCTTCTTCACAATCCTAAACATCCTTCAATTTCTTCAAGACTCTATGGTGTGCATCTACACATTTCTTTATGATTCCTTCTATATTTTCTTTTGTAGTTCTTGGTTTTGACTCATTTCATTTTTTATCTTTCAATCCAAAGATGTATGCTTTCAATGAATTAATCATACTCCTGAGATTTTCCAAAGTGGACACATATAAATTAAAGCTAGTGCCAGGAATAGCTTTTTTGTAAAGATTTTAATGTTTCATAAAAGTCTTGTATGTTTGCACTTTCATGCTCATGTTGACTCCCTTCATGTTTTGAGATCTCTTGCTTAATAGCAACACTTTTTCTCTTCTTTCTTGTTATTTTTGTACTATCGGAGGCTTTAGGATAGACTTTTCTTTTGACTCTATTCTTTTGGGGTCCTTTGGACTTTCTAGAAGCACTTTTACATAATGATCAACTTCGTCCATAGTTACTTCATTATCTAACTCAGAAATCCACACAAGTCTAGGCTCAACTGCTTCCAAGTGACAAAAATCAGTAGAGACAAGGAAATTGATGTCAAAGAATTCTTCCACCACACTTTCTGGAATTCTTGTCCTATTATTCATCCTCATCTAAAACATTCCAAAGAATGCTACAAGAGCAGTTTCTTGAGTATCTGAACCACCAATATTCATCATGAGATACCTTATCTAGTGTGCTATCAACTCTGTAATTATCCATTCAACCTTTCCAATAACTAGTATCTCCTTCATAAAGTAAAAGAGTAAACAAACTTTTAAAGTGCCATTATGGAATGTACTCTTCTTGCTCTTTTTAATTTCTTTCAAATTATTCATTAGGTGTTGTCGAAGTAGCTCACAAAGATCATAGTTTTTACCATTCTCAACCATGTCAAATGCAATGTATACAGCAAGAAATAAAATAATTGCTTGAACTCAATTGAATACATAGACAAAAGTGTGAATAGCTTCTCTTTAGTAAACTTCCAGTAGACTAGCCTCAGTAATCATTGATTTAGCTACTTCTTGAATTGTTATGTTCTTCCTTTCAACAACTCCATTCTACTAAGGAGTTCTTAGAGCAGATAACTATCTTTTTATTCCATGAACCTCACAATGCATATTAAACTCATGGGAGGTGAATTCACCACCTCTATTAGACCTTGAGCATTTTATCCTCAAATTTACTTCATTCTCAACCATAGCTTTGAATGTCTTGAATCTATCTAATGCATCAGATTTCTCTCTATGAAATGTAATCTATGTATACCTAGAGTAATCATCAATCAAAAGCATAAATTACCTTTCACCTTGTAGACTTCTCACTCCTGGAGGACCACAAATATATGTATGAATTAAATCTAGTAGTTTGGTAGTAGATTGTTTCTTGCTTGCTTTCCAAACTAAAAATTCCTACAAATATGATTAACAAGCTTTGTAATCCTTGGTAAGTCTCTCACGGATTGTACTGCACTAATCCTTTCCAAATCATCAAAATTCATATGACACATTCTCCAATGCCATAATCAACTATAATTAATCTGAGTCATAAAGCATCATCCATCAACACCTTAAGTTGATAGATGCTTCCTTTAGATTTCTTTCCTGTTGCAATCACTATTTTGGAATCTTTCTTGATTTCACATCTCTCATCCTTAAATACAATATTATATCCTTTACTACACATTTTTCCAACACTCTAAATATTATGCCTTGAGCCCTTAACATAGTTTACATCATCAATATTATGCTTTCCATCAAAACATACTGAACCTATCCCACAAATCTTAGCACTAGTATCATCTCCAAACATGAATAAGCCTCATCATATTTTTCAAGTTTAACAAAATTACTCATGTAAGATGGGGAAAACCAATCTAGCCTAGATAATAGTGACAACCACATCACTTCTAAGTTAATACCCAATCTAAACAAGAGAAAACAATGAAATGAAGAGAGAAAAATGAAAACAAAGAAACAAAGCACTCCCCATTGAAGTTGAATCACTTCTCTTGTCTCTCCTATTTCTTATTGTGCAAATATTCCCTCAGATTTGTAGTAGAACTTGTGCATACACCTACAAATTGTAAGAAAGAAAGTTGGAGATAAGTGGTTGTTGAGGAAAAAATTGAGGAGAAAGGCTTCTTTTATAGACATCCATTTGAAAGGACAGATGAGATCAATCTTCTAAAAAGATACCAAGATCAATGGTGGAGGATTGATGCACCAGAAAGTGGTGAGCTAGGGATGGCTATGGCATCGACAGCTATGATGTCAATGACTATGACGTTGACGACTATGACAAAGGTGGCTAAGATTAATGAGCAAGTGGAGGGATAATGGGTGAATTAAAAATTGAAAATCATAATTCATGAGAAAATAATATTTGGCCAAGTGGAGGATAAATAATTCATTCAAATTATTTATTTGAGAAAAAGAGGAAATGGACATTTAATTAAAACAATTTGCATAATTATTTTAATTAAATGAGAGGAAATATGAAAAGGGCCATTAAATAATTAAATTGAGTTAATTATTTAATACAAGAGAAACGTGGAGGACAATTAAATAATTTTGACAATTATTTAACAATGGAAGAATTAAAACAGGGGGGGAATAGTTAAATAATTAATAATAGTTATTTAACCATAGATGAAAGATGACAAGCAAATGATTAAATAAATAGTAATTTATTTAATTATTGAAGAAAGGGGAATATTAGCGATGCAATTAATTAATTGAATTGATCGGGATAGAAAAAGGTTAAGAAATGAATTAATTAAATAATTAAAAATTACTTAATTAATAGAGGAATGCAGTCAAGAATAATTAAATAATTAAAATTATTTAATTACTAAAAGATGAAGACCAAGAAAAATGCACTCACAGAGTTAGGAAATTTTTTTAGTGTCTACAACTCTTATCACCAGTCATGTGATGTGAACAACCACTATCAACGACCCAATAGTTCTTTTCATGTTTAGCATGTAGGGAAGAGATTACAGTACCTTCATCTTTCTCTTTCTCTAGAGGGAATTCCTTCACCTGTTTTCAAAGTTAGCAGAAGTAGGTTCATCTTTTATAGCCAAGAACAAGCATTCATTTTCATCGGGATCTCTATAATCAGTCTCTTCATTAAAAATACTAGCATCTTCATTCACATAATATGCTTTATTAATCTTCTTACCTTTGTTTTCTTTGCTAAATCTTTGTTTATTCCTCTTAGCTCTTTCTAGACATATCAAAGCATAATGAACTATTCCTTCACAACTAAATCATTTAAAGGGTAACTTACCTTCATACTTACCAAATCCTTTCTTCATCCTTCTCACAAATTTAGCTTCTACTTCATCAAGATTTTCTTCATCCAGGTCTTCGGCTTTTGTAGCCTTAAAATTAGTTTCTAATCTAGATCCATTTCTCAAGTTCAAATTTCTCATCTCATAAGATGTCAAAGTTCTCAATAATTGATCTTTAGTGTAAGTCTTGTAATCTATATGTTCTTCAATAGCACATACATTTTCGTTGTAAGCTTCAGGGAGAGTTCTATGAATCTTTTTTACAATCCTAGATTCATCTATTGTAGCACCAAGTCCTCGCATTCAACCTACTATCTCATCCAATCTATGTATATAGGATTTAACATTCTTATATTCAAACATATTCAGGAGCTCAAACTATGTCTCCAAATTCTACAACTTTTCCTCTTTGACCCTTTCATCTCCTTCATGCGCCTTTTCCAAAGCATCCTGACTTCTTTAGCAATATTCAGATTTTGAACTTTAATTAACTCAGAATGTACAAGACTATTCTTCAAAATGAACTTCACCTTATTATTTGCTTCATGTGCCTTGATTTCATCAGTTGTACTCGAACCATTAGGATTAGGAGTGTAAACAATCTTGTAGGCTTTCTCCACATCATATCCATAATACTCTAGATATTCTTTCATTAGTACTTTGCAGATAGCATAATTAGTTCCATCGAACTTCAGATACTCATAAGTGACTTTGCCAGCCATTGCAAATCTTCCTTAAGCAATTAAGATCTCTTCCAAGGAACCAACCTCTGATACCAATTGTTGAAAAAGATAATTGAGAGGGGCGTGAATCAATTGTACCAAATTTTAAACTTTAAAACATTCACTGGAACTTAGATCAATCATAAATCCTTTACTCTGCTAAAGATATTAAACATTAAGTGCAAAGGTAGAAACTAAAAAGCATTAGACAAACACAGTAACACTAGATTTACGTAGAAAACTCAATAAGGGAAAAACCATGGTGAGGATTAGCTCACAACATAAAGAATATCAAAACTGATTACGAAGGCTCACTGCCAAAGAAGGATCATTACCAAAATAGGACTAACTATTTGGATCAGGATTCACTATCCAACAACGGTTAACCACCTGGAGGGCTAACTGCCACAAATATACAAAGAAGATAGAAGAGATGTTATAGAGAGAATAAAATCTCAATGCAACAGATATTTCCACCATAATTCACTCAAACACTTGTAGACATGCATGAATAATAGAGTATACCTTTAGCTCACTACATCTAGAAACCCAGCATTTAGAATTCACATTGATCTGCCACACTCGTATCACATACACACACTGTTTTGCATCCTTTTCACACCTATCTTCTTCTCTATTTATTTGAACTTATCTCTTTGTATATCTTTCACGAATGACTCATCCTTTATTTATACCATCTTCAACTTTGAAACATATCCAAAGTCCTCCATCCAACATTTAAATTTAAATTAGGTTGATGCCAAAATATTCTAGGGTGGAACTAGAATGAGGGCGACCCAAACACACGCTTGATGAGGACCCAAATAAGTCCAACACACTTCATGAACATCGAAGGTAGTGTTTGACACAAGGTTGAACAAACTAGTGTAAAACAAATAGAACAATTAAGTACACACAACTCTTAACACAACCCAATCCTTCTAGACACCAAAATTATCTTCAATAAAATCATAACTTAACTCTAGAACTACAAGTCATAAGACTTAACCAAAAAGAAATCCGAACCAACAAAATTTCTCCTAGACCTTAGTTAGATACATAGAAAACCACAGTTCACAATTGGTGAACATAACTTGCATTGTACAATGAATCAAAAGCCAAAAATCTAGATATAACAGCTTTGAACAACCATGATCAACATATCTAAACCACACAATCATAGAAGAAAATACCAAAGCAATCACTGAACACCTGCAACCTTTTCCTTTATAATTTTCTCAATATCCTCGACATATACAACCAATAACCTACATCCATGACATCAATGACAACAGCAACCAATGGATAACTAGTTAACCAGTTGACATCAATGACAACACCTTCAATATCGCAAAAATTTTATCCTTTTTTGAAGAGGTGGAGGACTCATTAGACTTTGTCTTAGCCTAAGGTTTCTTCTTCCCTTTTCTCTGAGAAGCTTGTGCAACTAAAGCATGATTCATAGAGAACCCCTCTAACTGGGTAAGTTTGGCTTGCTCCCTCGTCAAACGGTCACAAAATGTCTCAAAAGAAGGCATTTTGAATGCATTGCCAAAAGCATCCAATATGGAGTAAAAGGTAGAAGAAAAAACTATAAATGGACCTCTCAGCTTAGAAAAAATAAAAAGAATGGACTCCTTATCAGTTTTATCCTTCCCACATCCTGCCAATTTTGACTTCATAGATTTGAACTTGACTAGGAAATCATCAATGGAAGGAAATGCATTAGGGGAAAGAGAAGTTAATTTTTCCTCTAGTTGCAAAGCACGGAACTTACTGATCTAACCAAACAGGTATTTGAACTCATCCCATACCTCCTTGGGTGTATTACACTCCTCAATGTGGAAAAGAAGAATGACAAAAATATGCAAAGCTATCAGACCCATAGCTTCGTCACACTTATTTCTATGAGAAAATGTTTCATGCTCCCTGGTAAAAGTGGGTTGTTTATCATTTAGTGTGGACCACAAACCCTTATATTGGAGCAACCTATACATTTTAATCTTCCAAGTATGATAGTTATGGGGGGTTAAAAGTTCAATTGAATTAGGAGTAGCCATAACAATAATTTACACCAAAAGAAAGAAAAATAAACCAAACTAATACAATTGAAACCTCCAAAAATATCAACCAATGCAACCTCTTGAGATTTATATTTCTAACATCGAAAAAAATATAACTTTGAAATTAAAAAAAGACTGAATATGTACTTCAATCTCAAAAAAAAATGCAATAAAAAATTAACCACCTTAGGAGGTGTTTTTTGGCGAGTTGCCATGCCACATGAGAGCCAATTCAATGTACCAAGAGCTATCATGTCATGCATAGGTCACCACAACACTATGTGCAAGATAGCCTCTTCACAACCTATGAGACTTGCTCACAACAATGCATGCATAGAGCTATAATAGGCACCAAGGAAAGCTCACGCCTTAAGAATGTGGGATTATTTATCCCCTTTGAAGAAAAATGCTACCCAAAAGCAATGTAGGTCATAATTTCCATGCTGGATGAAATACCACCTCTATAAGCCACCAATGATCCACATAGGTGCCACTTTTGCAAGTTACCCATGATCCACATAGGCATAAATAGCTTGATCCACGCTAACAAAAGATAACCAAGACCACTGCATGAGCCTTAGCTCATACGACAGTGAGGGTGTAGGGAAATAAAACCATTATTGATAATGGATTTCTCACCAATGTGGGATAAATATTTGTGCCAAGGTTAAAAAACAATGAATTTTGTACATGCCCAGCAAGAATGAAATTATGCCTAGCAAGAAAATGGCAAGAAGAAAGGAAACCCTAAATGAATATTTAGGGGAAAACTTAGGGGAGCAATAATCTTTGCCCAAATTGATCTCCAGCAAAATCTTATGCCCAAATGTTGTATTTCATCTCTGGACAATGATCATGGATTACCTTTGCCTTCATTAAAGCCCATTCTGGTCTACAAAGCAAAGGGAGATGAAAGGAAAAGAAAATAATCAAATCTATGTCAATCTAAAAATTCTAAAATAGGATCAAAAGCTCTAGCAAACCCCTTATTTCATGATGTCTCTCAGCCACAGACAACAACTTCTTTTGCTCCATCCAAGTCTAATTGTAGCTCCTATAAAGATAGTCTCATTCTTTGGCAACCTTCATACCATAATAATTGTTTGTTCTAAAGAAAAATTAATGGCGAAATAGAAATTTATAAATTTTAAATGCCAAAAGTAATCTTTAGCAAGAAAAAAATATGCCTAGATCTCCTCAACAAAAACTCTCCTAAAGGGTGAGCAAGAGGAGGAGCTCTGATACCATGTAGGATATGGTAGCTCCTTCCCAGTATCCTCAACCTACAAAAACAAACCACCCTCAGACATACATGAGAGAAGCACAAAGACTATTCTGCCAAATATCCAAGATGATATTCAAAAATCAAGATGCTAAAATACATAGTGTACAGACCTTTTAAAGGCGTGAGAAATGAGATGGGTGAAAAACTACCCAATATGGGAAAACTACCTAAGTAATTATCCCTAAGTTAAAAAAATAACACCCCCCTTAAGTGCAAACTTAGGGAGATTGTTATGCAAAATGAAATGCAAGATGGGTCTTGGCTACAAGTCCATGTTAGGTGTACCCATGCACAAC
Source organism: Sequoia sempervirens (assembly GCA_007258455.2). Taxonomy (NCBI): domain Eukaryota; kingdom Viridiplantae; phylum Streptophyta; class Pinopsida; order Cupressales; family Cupressaceae; genus Sequoia; species Sequoia sempervirens. The sequence continues at coordinate 16,021 of VDFB02328599.1, forward strand.
TGTTATGCAATGCAATCTCTCACAATTGGAGAAAAGGAGAAAAATCCTGTGGGAGAAAACTCCTCTCCAGAAGAGAGAAAAAAATATGAAAAAAAGTGAAAGGAGGACTTCACAAGATTAAAGACATTAGGCACAATGTCCCCTGTGATGAGACCTTTCATGAACTAAGAAAAACCCTTTTGAACATTTCTTTTCCTATTTTCATTTTTTTCATAATTTCTTAGCATAACACGGCTTGCTAACCTTGTGAAGCTCGAAGTTCATATTTTTGTGGCTCCAAGTTATCAAATTTATCAGGGGTATAACTTTGGTATGGTTAGTAAAATGAAAACCTATAGACCTGACATGACATTCTCATTGCACAATCAAAGCCTATAGACCTAGCTTGACTTTCTCTCTCGGTCACTTTCTAGGGGCTCACCTAGTGTATATCGGATTCTAGTAGCCCATGTGAGTGCATTGTTGTTTGCATAGTAGACAGTGGGTTTCACTTGCGAATGTTTTTGGAAAAACAACTAAGGCTTGATCCACATCAAGTTGAACAAACAGTTGAGGCTTGTCCACCCCTTTTTCTTTTTCTTTCTTCATTTGAGTCTTTGACATTGTTGATTGAGTATCTTGTCATTGTTATTGCATATATATGTTTAACATATGCATTTGCCTCCTTGTTCCTTTGTTTGTTTTTCCAAGAGATCTTAGATCTTTGAGGATTGATCATCCTCCTTGACCTTTGTCATCTTATCTTTCCAACAATTGTAAAATTAGACCTCTCTTGATTGTCTACTTTAGTGTGAGTTTGACACAAGGTCATCATCTCACTAAAGTGGGGGCTAAATGTAGTGTAGAAAAATGTATTCCTTTACATTTGCACACTTTTTTTGGGCCCTCCTAATTAAATTGAACTTAATTATGACTTAATAAGCCCTATTTTACATCTAAAATCCTAATAAATTATATTTTTCGAAGGGGAAACCCAACAATAATTAATTCCAACACATAATACTTTACCTTGAGCAATGTGTGTTCCAGGGATAGGGACCTGAGACTCATTCACCCATGGGCGAATGGGTCCTCCCTAGGCCTTTGAATCTAAATTTAAAAAAATATTTGGTGGTATATTGAGGTCCTCAAATCCATATTTTAATGTCAGTTTGTAATATTATTTTTAATTTTGGGAAATTAAGGATTCATACTTGGGTGATCCCATAATACTAGTTTACAATTTTTGGCCAAAGTGGACATTGAAATATACAACTAAATCTTCTTTTAGGCACCTATGGCGACTAAACCATGAAAGAAGTCAGAGATGATGCAAACTTTGAGTGATTTGTGACATTTTATCTCTATATATTTTAAATATATTTTTCAAAAATTTGGAATAGATTACTTCTTTTTTCCATCTCCTTCAAAACTAGTTTTTTAGGTAAACAACATTTTTGGTGGCATGTCGTACCAGCATAACTTTTTTCATGAAGGATAAAATTCTATTTTTTTAATTTAGATTTATACTTCTAATATCTAATTAGCTGAGTGGTTTTAATAGTGTTTTATTGAATATTTTTCATGTAATTTTGAAGTCAAACCAATTAATTCGGACATAGGGAAAACTAAATAACATGTAACTTTTTTTGTATGTATCGAAATTCAATTTTATTTTGTTGTTGGATCAAGGACTTCAATATCTAATTGGACTCATATTAAAAAGCGTATCATTTTCCACGTATTGCAAAATATAGAGCTTGATTTTAGGTTAAAACTATGTTTAATAAACTAAAAACAAATACATAAACCAAAACATATTAAAATTATATTCATTGGATAGCTCATTCCGAGGACTACCATCATCTAGTTGGGTCTATGAATTCTCCTCCATTTTCATCTTCAACCTGAGCTTTGAAGCGCAAAATTTTGGACTTTTTTGGTGCCTAAGGGTGAGAAGGTGGGAAAAGGGGGGTTCGAGCGAACCCCCTTTCAAAAAAAGTTTTCTTTGTGTTTTTTGGCATGAATGGTGGGACCTTACATTTAATTGATTCACTTGAACCAGGGTTCATTCAAACCCTCTTTTGGTTTGCTTGAACCAAAGGGTTCACTCGAACCCCAAAAACCAATTTTTTTTGCATGGGGTCATTTTTTGCAACTTTTCCTTCCTCACTCGAATTGTAAACCACTTTTGTGGGTTTACCCACCCATAAATACAAGGTTATTTTCTAAGTTTCACCTAGAACTTTTTATGAGATTTCAAGTGCAAGTTTACAAGAGAAAATTTAATGATCAAGAGCATTCAAGAGCACTCAAGAGCAAAATTAAATTAGAGATTTATTGCAATAATCAAGATCCAATCATCATGTCAAAGTCTTCTTGCATCATGCATGTTTTTAGAGCTAACATTGTGATGTAGGTTTCAAGATCAATTCAAGCATTTCAAAGCATCAAAATCCACATCCACTGAAGCCATTTCATGAAATTTGTAGATCTCCATTGGAAATTTTATACAAGGGTTTTTTGAGTGGTAACACAACATTGTTCATTCTTCATTCCCTTCATATTTTCATTATTTCAATTCAAGTTTGATTATCCAAAGAAAGGTTTGACCAAGGAAAACTCCCATTCACCAAAATAAACAATTTTTCCCCTCTTATGTGTGTGTTACAGATTTAGGTTGAATATATGTGTGTGTATGTATATATAAATATATACGTATTATTTTAAAAAGAGTTTAAAATAACATATATACACATATTATTTATGTTGTGAGGAAATTGTTGCAATACACTAATATTTCACATGCAAATCACATTATATGTATATATATATGCACGTGTGTGTGTATGTATATATATATATTTATATATTTGTATACACACATATATATGTAATATAAGTATATATACATGTGTATATGTAATATAAATATGGTTTTTCTAAGCATTTGTTATTTTCCTATGATTGTTAAGTGTTTTTCTAATAGCTCTTTTCCAATTTCCCATTTTGTCTTGAACTAGGTTTGCCAAAAGAAATGTGAGCAATAGCAAAGGCTCTTTTTGAGTATTTCCTATCCTATGAGATGGTCAAAATATGTCTTCTTCATTATGCATCCTATGATCCTCTCCTAGTCTAAACCTCTTTTCTATCTCTCAAGTTTTGTCATTTTCCTATGGTTCTTAAGTGTTTCCCTAAGAGTTCTTTTTGCAATTTCCCTATTTGTCTTTAATATTTAGTGTCAATTATTCTGTATAATATTTAATTAGAAATAAGTTTTATTCTAATACCTCTGATACAATTACTCTATTTTTCTTAAATATATATATGTGTGTGTGTGTGTGTGTGTGTGTGTGTATCTGTCTATGTTTTGAAGCATTGATTTTCACATGTAGTTCACATTGTATGTAAATATATATATATATATGTATGTATGTATGTATGTATGTATGTATGTATGTATGTAT
>VDFB02328600.1:0-17323 GCA_007258455.2 Sequoia sempervirens
ATCTATCCTCACCAAAGTTTTCAAATTCAAACACAATTCAATAAATGGGGAAAGGACCAAATTTTTGTAAGTGGCATTACAAGATCTGCCACTTACGCTCTACTCTCTGTTGACTAAGTTGACTCAATTTCCCTTGATGACTGCATTGATTGGACTGCCCCTATGACGTGCAATAATTATAATTTGATTGTATGCTGGGTGGCTTGCTCATCAATCAATCAAAATAGGCATAAATATACAACATTTGAGCCAATGACATTGACAAATGTTGACCACTCAACCTAAAAATATACAAATTTTGATATTTTGCCACCTAGACCATTGATTCCTACAAATGAATCAGATTCCATCATGTGGTACACAATATGCCAAATTAATGTTGACATAATTGATGATTTGTAACAATGATAATGTTCAGTATGTGCCAAAGTCATCAAAAAATACCAAATGGGATTAGGGGAAGTCAAAATGGTGTGAGACAACTACTTATCAACCAATAGGTGACTAGCTAAACTAGCCCATGTGCCCATTAGCAATATGTGGTTGTATCTAAGAGTGCAAACACTCAATACAAACCCAACTACAAATTAACATAAAGAAATGTACAATATTGACAAGCAAAGGTATGAGATTGTGTACCATATTTGGTGTAGCTTGATGTTAAGGTTGTCCTTGTCTTTCCTAGGAACTTCCAAAAGAGAAAGAGAGAGTTGGCTTGATGTGTTGATCTCCACCTAGATTGTCAGGTAAACCAAATTCAAGAGAGAATACTACTTGAGACAAGATGGAAAACATAGCGAGTCCTCAAGAATCACAAAAGATTCCTGGCAAGAAGGGATAGTGACCTTGCAAGTATAATAAGGAACCTTGTCACCAAGAGTGCAAGAGGGAAGTAGTGTGAGAGATTACTTGCCTTGGATAGACTAAATGGTTTCCCATTTATATTAATCCAAGTGATGATGGTGTCAAAGTTGGTCACAACCGAACATTTAAGATAAAAATGTGAGCGTATTTGTGATTGTTTCAACAGCGACCAAAATCATTGATCTTAGGGAAAGGATAATGTGGGATGATGAGGGGATGGATGATGAAGAGTGGTAAGGGGAATGGAATATGCAGGAGACCCATAGGGGACCTAAAGGATCCTAGAATAGAGTTGGCCAATGCCAAATCCTTTCTCACATTGTTATGTCAGTACTGGCTCTCTTAATTGTATAACTACAGCCACATGCTTTTAAGCAACTAAAAGGGTATAGTGTGGCCAGACCATGTGCCCAATAGCAACATATGGTCGTAGGCGTTTAAACAACCCCTCATCAAAATCCCACACTCCTTTACTCAACCCATGGTCACATGTCATGCTCCACATAACTTTGATTGTGCTTGACATTCTTATCGCTCATCCACATAACTACCAGCCTTCCCTAGAGTTGCTACAACTTCCAAAGGTTTTTTGGAGGCTAAAATTTAAGAAATTTTTATGGTCTCCCAAGGATTTTTTGCAAGAATTCAAATAAATATTCAGATCTGAAAAACTATGTTCCTACATGGAAGTTCTTTTGGAGACCCCACTTTTTTCTATACAATCAAAATCTTGCATTGAGAGAGCCTTACAATTCAATTCCCTACAACTAAGCTCCTATGTAAAATTCAGCCAAGAATGCAGGGTATACAATCACCAAAATTCCATTGCTCACAAAATGTGTTATATTTTCCTCTTTTTCTATAAAATATCGCCCATTAACACTCCCTTTGTTGCAGCAAAGGACCACAGCCTAGGGAGTTTAAACCATGATCTTTGCTGCCATGTGACCTTATTGGCATAGGCCCATAATCAAACTTGTAATAAAATCAACAAGAAAACAAGAACAATACGCAAAGGTGTCCAGAGACACCAAAAAAGAAAAAAGATGGGTTTTCCAATGTTGTGCCACAAATGTCAATAAATCAAACAGACCCAAGGAGATTGTGTTTTCCACATTTTAACAACATTCACAACATCATGTATACCAAGCTAAGAAGAAAGATTGTTTGAAAAATGTTCTCACCAATTCACTACAAAATGGTATATGGTATAGTGTTTAATCTTCTTATGCTGTTGATATCATATCTTTGCTTGTCAATCATTAAATCTATTTGTATCTACCTTGCTCCTTTCATTGATGAGATTTAGAAGTCATGTGAAGAGTTATTGGAATCTCATAGGGAGAATGCGGTAAGGTTCCTACTGTATACCTCAAACCAGTGTTACAAGACTCACCAAAACTCGCCGAGTTTGGGTGAGTCTCGAGGCGAGTGACCCTAAATGAGTCCCAAAGACTCGGCTGCCAAGTACTCGCCGAGACTCGCCGGACTTGCCGAGTCTCGTGCCCCAAACTCGGCCATTTTAATTAATTTTTTTTTTTAAATTGCAATCTTTCATTTACAATTTTTTTAATTAAATGGTGTGCGCCATGAAGGTTTGTGTGGTTTTGAAGGTCCTCATTTGGGCTTGGTGGTGGGGGCTTCGCCCCTCGACCCCACCCCTATATCGCGATAGGGAGCACGCCCAGGGCGCTACCCCAAGACCTCGTGAGGGGCGTTGTCCCTCGACCCCGCAAGGGGCACTACCCCTAGACCTCCGCAAGGGGCATTGCCCCCTTGACCCTGCTGGGGGCGCTACCCCCAAATCCCCACGAGGGGCACTACCCCTCGACCTCGTTGGGGCGTTTCCCCCAAACCCTCATCAAACTATAGGTCTAAGCATGTTATAGGCCAATGATGAATCGTGATCATAAAACCTACAAAATACATATCCCCTGTTGCAAATCTCTGCATCTTTCATAGTCAAAGCCATAATCAGTTATTATCTTGTTTCATACATTAGACAACAAAACATGCAGTCTTGAAGGCTTCAATAAAAATTTAATAATAAATTCCTCACTTGAATATACACACCAATCATTGAGACGCAAGCAAATATCATGGCTACATCATCATCAAGGACCTATCTTAGACACTAGCGCATAACTTGTCGTGATATTGGGATGAGTAATGCAAGCTCTTCTGAGCCATAGACTTATTCCTTTAGTTTTGATATTTGCTTTGATGCCATGGATTTCATATTCCATGAGTTTTGTATACATTTGACAATATTTATATATTTGAATGTGTTATTTCCTTCAGCTAAAATTTGTGTTTATACTTATATGATCGATGGATGTTTGTGTATGGGATAATAGTAATTTCTATTTGATGATGTTATTGTGTCTTTAAGGTTTATTTATTAAAGGGTGCATGAAACAAGTTTTAAATCCTTAAAAATCTTTGAATTTCTTGGGTTTTTCTATTTGTCGAGTCTACGCCGAGTCTAGGCTCCGAGTTCGAGTCCGAGTCAAAAATTGGCTTGCTGAGTCCAAGGCGAGTCCGAGTCTTGTAACACTACCTCAAACAAACAATATCATTTAATAGATCTATTGTAATTTGTATCTACATTGCAACACATGGAGATACTTACTCTGCTACATATTTTGTTGATGATAGAGATGGAGATCATGAACCTAGGAGTAATTAACTACAGTTTGACTATCAATTTGTAGATAAGAGGATGCCAAAAATCTCAAGTAAGAGGAACTTAAAAGCTTGAACATTTTTTTTACATTCACTAAGAAATCAGGAGTCACAATAATAAGTGTCAAGCCAACATGACACCATACATGGTGGAAGAACTTGGCAGCTTTGGGAGAATTTATAGTTTTGTTGCATGGAGTAAAATCATCCATTTAAGAAAAATGATACACAACAAATAAAAGCATGCTTCCCCAAAGTAGTGGACAATCCACTTATAAAGTCCATGGAAATGGTATCCCAATAATTGTAGGGAACAAGAAATAGCTGATATAAATCAAGATTTCTATTAGTAACATATGAACACCTAATAACGGCTTCCACATGTCCTCATAAAAAGCCAATACATATATCTCTGCAAGTGTCGCAAAGTTTTAACTTGCCAAAACGAACACTAAATGACCAGTAGTGGGCCTCTTTGAGTGCAAGCATGGTGCACCAGCAGGAACACAAAGCTGGTTTAATGTGTACAACAAACCATCTCTTATTGTATAATCCAGAAAAGTAGTCCAATTTACTATTGTGAGTTGATGTAAGAAAGTGTGCGTAGCAAAACCATGGAGGGAGGTCTAGTCAAAATATTAGCAACTCTATAAGCAGTCATATATTTAAGATTAATGGCAATTGAATATTTTGAATGTGAGAAGCCCATTTAAAGTGTCTTTGTTTATTTTAAATAAGAAGTTCGTTGGAGATGTCATTGTTCTATATGAAGGATTGTTTACTTACCAAAGATGTAGTCCTTGCATGACTTGAAGCCAATGCATAGAATTATGCGATATGTGTTGTATTTCTGTTTGGTTTCAAAAAGTGTTCATGAATTATATGCAACTGGGGTGGTCTTTGTGCTTTAGAACAGTGCCTATAGCATCATGTTCTATCTCAAACAGCTTTTGCAAATCAAAGGATCCATATGATTCAGCAGAACAAAGAATTCATATGCTCTTTCCATGGAATCTTTTTCAAAGCTAGCTAATTCTCTAGTTCTTGGAAGCAAACACAAAATAAATTTGTTCCTATCCAGCTCCTTTGTATCAATGATCTCTCGAAAGATCAATACATTATTGCACCAACAGACCTAAATGTTTGCCTGAGCCAAAGTCATCATGCTAATAGATGGTCATGATACCCAAAAGGGTAGGAACTCTTTTTCACAGCATCTTTGAAATGTTCTTTCTGGGTGATTTGATGATTAGGCCCATCTTCATCAGCAGCAGCCAAAAAATGTTATCATAATTTGCAGCAACAATAATACAAGAAAAAGAGCCATTGTATCCTTGACTTGATTAAAAAAGGACCAATGGAGCATAAGAAGTAATAACCTTCAAGAAGACTAGATCAAAGGCCTTGATCATGACAAGCCTAATGGTGAGATCTATTAATGGTAAAAGATGGTGATGCAGGAGCATCTTGGTCTACAAATGGTCCTGCATCACCAAAAAAATTGATTTCAAAGTTTCGGTTGTTGTTTGTCTCATAGTTTTTTTGGCAAACATGCTTAAACTCAAAATGTTGCTACAAGTTGCCAACAGGGGTTCTCTTATGCCACAATCTTACCTATAGTTGTGCTACAGGTCAGCTACAAGTTGCTACAAGTATCAGGCTGCTATACATCAATTACAGGTGTTAATAGGCTGCTACAGGGGTGCAACAAGCTGCTACAAGTGCTACTCCATTTGTCTTTGCATGTACACAATTTACCTTCCATTGAGAATGGTGAGGCTGTTGTTTCCGGGAAGCAACAAACTATATTCAAGTGGAAGCAATCTGAGAAGGAAGGAGGCCATGAGGAAAACAAGAACCGGTTGGCTGCCTCTAAGAAAAAGAGGGGAGCACAAATAAGTGAAAAGGCAAATCCTCCAAGAGAGGGCAGAGAGGGAGAAATGCTGGTCCTCCAGTCAAAGAAAGAGGGGACAAAGAGTAGAAGAGACAGAAACCAAGCTGAGAGGCTGATTGGGCCAAAGAGAGGAGACAAGGGAAAGGCAGGGAAGCAGGTAATTAATTTGTAGCTCATCCCTCTAGGATGAAGAAAAGTCGTACAGTTCATTGTTGAACAGTTTTTGGAATGCTCATCTAAGCATGTTGTAGGCCTGCTTCAGGCAGATTTTATGATTTTAGTGCAAGTTATGTTGTTTTTGCTTCTCTCTGGTGTGCACATGTGTCAGTGAGTGTGAGACTGCTAGGTTTAGATTGTTTTCCATTGGAACCCCTGCTTAGACTTCATCAGATGGAAACCATTGAGAGGGATTGACCTAAAAGCCACAATTGATAAGCATTGATACCAAATGATATTAAAACGGTTTTGATTACGGTAAACATGGGAAGGGCCCAGACCCATACAAAACAGCCATGAAGGCGACACACAAAGCAAATCTCACAAGAAGTGAGCCAGAAACCAACAACACAAAAGAGGAGAATAGAACCAGCTAAGACCAGCAAAAGCCCCAAAAACAGGAACAAACACACGATCAAGCCACAACGCCCCCAACAAGGGGGCAGCAAAGTAAAGGCAAGGGGCTCTGGATCACCATCTACGGTGGTTTAAATCCAAAATGCTTCAGAAAATTTGAATTACATTTCTTTTTCAAAATGTCCCCTAAACTCAAAGAGAAGGATAAAATATTTTCCTTGCAAGGGGGCAAAGGGCCAACATGAGGAACACAAACTGTTTCCTCAATTAAACCATTACAATTCACATACAAAGAAGAGTAATTCTTAGAAGACCTATTGTCCACAACAAGACAACCCATATCACCCAACCCTAATGAGGGGACATTTGCGGCAGAAGGAACTTGCCGGATCTGAGGATGATGATGAACCCCCATGGAAAAGCCACACAGAGCAATGTCGTGGCCCATCTTGTGACACTTGTGACACATCACAAGGGACCCCCCGTAATCAATGTGCTGAATCCAATCTCCAAGCTTTGAAGAGAGAGTAACAAAAAAAGGAAGCTGCTTGTCAACAACAATGTTGACACAAAATGTGGCAAAGATGAAACTCTTTCTAGATCTGTTAACATCATCAATCATAATAAGGTCACCCAAAGAGTGGGTAACGGCGGTCCACAACTCTTCATCCCAAAACTCCAACAGTAGGCCAGGAAGTCTGACCCACATTGGGACTTTTTCAAAACCAACTTTGCTGAGATGAGAGATCCAACCCAGGTTCCCACTTCATAAGGAAGAGACTTGATTTGCCAAGAAACCAAGTGCCAGCATTCAATGTTTGAAGACAGTCAACAAGAAGAGAGAAAGAGATGATGAAGAAGCCATAGGGAAGAACAGCAATCTCCAGTACACCTTTGGTTTTCCATTTCCTCCTTGTCCAAAACAGTTGAAGCTACAAGAGAGAACACAAAAGATTGTCACATATGTACATGTACACTCATTTGTATTATCTACATATAAAATGATAAGCATATCAAAAGAAGCTTCTGGATGTGGGAAGCATCTAAAAGATGAAAGTTAGGTGCACATGGAAGCTTCTAGATAATTGCATAAAGAAAAAATAAAACATACAAACTAATTATATGATTTACCAGTTCATGTTATTCTCTCATCAAGATTGCACAGGATTCTACACAAAATCATTTCCAACTGTAATTTATCCTTCACTTTGGTAATTACCAATAATCAAGTTATAGAAATCATTAAATAGTGGAGAACCAAAAGAAAGGCACAAGAATAGTGCAGTGATTTCCCTACTATTCAACAAAGAGGAGAAGCAATGAATGTTTCAATGCTAAAAAATTAGACTTGATCCTAAATAATATTATTCAAATAGCAACTATTTAGTGATCCCCATCTTAATTGAAGTCTCGCGAGAAATAAGAAGTTGAATGTTAAATATGAAAATCTAATGCAAGTTGAACTCAACACATCCTACAAAGAACTCATGTCATAGAAGAATATACACAAATCTTCAAGAGAAATAAAAAGCATTTAAAATTTGATTCAAACCTACAGTGCAAATTATATTAAACAAAACTAATAATTGACAACCAGAAGGAAAAGACAAGAAACACATACATTAATACATATGGCTCTTTAAGTTTAGCTGGAACACTATCTCCAAATAGAGCCGCTTCTATAGCTATTTTCAACAGCAATCTTCTTACAATGTCTCCCAGATACATTCCTGAGATAAGCTTTTCAAATATCTGTGTATGAACAGCAGATTAACAAATTACCATGCCACACAACAAACCATTCTTGTTTTGCAACATATTTTCAAATGCATTCTCAATCAAAGGACAATATAAAGATATCAGAATATGTGTCTTTACATGATCTCCAGGATTTATGCTTTCCGCATCAAGAGCCCTGTCAAATTCTGTCAAAGGAAGATGAGGAGACCAAAAGTTTCCCCATTCTGTGTTGATAACCTAAGAGTTACCAAAAGAAGTATTAATTATTCAATTGCTCTAAACTTGATATCTATTCTTTCATTCATTTGATAGATGAAACTGAAGAAAAGTCTTTGAGTGGTATGTTGCTTAAGCACATGACAATAAATTCAAAATAATCAAAAAATTATCTAGTTACAGGCAACTTACCATATAACCAGACTCTGGGAGAGGACCTTTCCATTTTGGAATTGCATCTGCACGTTCCACATAGCAGGCATTAGTTCCAGTGCCCAGAATAATAGCAGCCATAACGTCTTCATCGTGATATCGTCCTCCAGCCAATGTTCCCACAGTATCATTCACCTGCTTCAAATGTGCTACTTAGCATACATAAAGATAATTTGCCAGCCAGTGTAACATATGTGAAAGAAGTTAAAGCCCATCATAGACCAACAAAGGTCATTGTTGTTCCATAAACATAGGTCTAACACAAACTACTCTAAGCTTTCCCTACAAAACATAAACAAAAAAGCATCATGCAAATTGTTTTTTAGGTGATGGATCTCCACTTTCGAAAAGAAAAATTTAGCAATGATGTTGGTAGCAGTTACCAGGGCAGAGACACGCATATCCAAACCTTGTCTATCCATGGCCTCCTTTAAAGCTACAACCACATCCTTACCAACCTGCAATCAGATAAATCAGTTTAGACATTGGAAGAATGAGAAGAAAGACAGATAAAATTTAGAGATTTATCTATGTTGCATAAGAGAATTGTTCATAACATTGAGGCATAGTATAATTTCAATGTCTGACACTAATGACAAACAAATTCTAATTCAATTCCCTTCTACTCATCAGAGTAAAACAACGACAACACTTATTTACAAAAAGGAAACACTCTTCTATCCACCCCTGGCCAAGAAGGAAAGGAACATCAATGAAACGATAATATGCCATATATGGGACATAGACACGGAATAGTCATAGGCTGATGAAATGGACTGCTAGATTTACTTTGCTTATAAGAACAGAACAATGTATGCTCCCCATACTCCCCATTGGTAGAATTGCTGGGAGTTCCAACGATCAATCACCTTGTACCTTATAGACAGATCCAAGATATGCAAACATGAATTATTGGTGTGGACAATGCAATGGCTCTCATGCGATAGGTTCAAACTTCAAAGATGACCCAAGAGAATGTTGCAGGAAACTGGAAATTTGAAAACCATAATTTTGGCTGACACAGTTTTGGGTAGTAATGAGATTGGGAGACAAATATCCAAGTGGAAGTTGTTATCTTTAGTCATATCCCTAGAAAACTTGTTAGATGGTTGAGATTGTTAGTGGAATAGCCAATAGTTTTGATAGAATCAAGGTGAGTGACAGTAAGACTAGATCCTTCATCCATAAGCCCTAATTTGACATAGACATCACCAATTTTCATGGAGAGAAAGAAAGGTGGATTGTCAACTCAGAATAATATTTCATTGGGATAATAGAATTGATAGGGAGAAACATACATTGGTTTGTAGTTTAGTCAATTCAGATAAATAGCTTCTTGCATTTTTACAAGATTTTTTCGTTGGAACCATGTAGTGGGCATTCTTGGTCAGGTTATGAAGGAATAGGGATAATAATTTTGAAAAGATGCTTCATGAGTTTGTTGCAATGCATGGGCAAAATTCTCATTAGCTCTAGAAATGAAATTTTGCTAGGGAGGTTGACTAGTTAAGCTATGGGATCCCATTCATCAAGGATGGGTTGGTCTAAAATAGATTTTTGTGGACAGATAGAGGTCATATTAAGTAGAGAAGGATCTGAGCAGTTGTTAGATTGCTATTTTTTATTTTCTTGTTCTTGAGTGTCATCGTCAACCATGGGCAATGATGTTTGGTGTTTTCCAATTTTTGAACTTTTCAGTCTAGGAAAAGGATTTCAAGTAAGGAATTAGCCTTGACAATTCTATAATAATGTTGGGGTTCATTTGAATACTCAAATTCAACTCAAGCAATGACTTGTCTCATGCATAATAGTTTACTTTTTTTTATTGTCTGAGGTGTCATTAGAGTTTGAGGTTGATTTAGCAACATAGGCTACTTTCTTTTGAGGATTATATGGATTGTTTGGAGTGGGATTGCTAGCAGTATTGGTATGGTCATGAAATATTTTTTTATAGATTGCTTAGTGGACAATAGCTTGGTAGATGGCTTCAAGTTTACTTTGCTTGCATTTTATGAACTTGTGCAGGCTTCAAAAACTCTTATCATTAGTAATACACAATGGTGGTCAAATTCATTGCCTACCTAGCAAAACTCATGGCAATTCTCAAGGGAATGCCCCTAGTCAGAATGCTACCAACAAACTTTTTTGATGTAATACCATTGGGGGGGTGATCTAGAAGTATTAATTTCATGATATCCAGTGGCGGGAATAAGTAGCTTGATCTCATGCTACTCAATGCTACTCACCCACCTTTGAGTGCAGCAACCAAAGGTGTCTATTGGATTTTAAGATTGATCACATTGAATGTGCAATTGGAATGAAAGTTGAAGTCATGAGTATTCATGAATCCATAAACAATGACAACTTTGTTTTTGTTAGTGGTGAGTAATCTAGTAGTGTTAGGTTATTGGGATTGCTCAAATGTGTGCATGAGATGATCTTAGCTTTTGGCTTATTCAACGTTTCCTCTAAGATTTTGGGAGAGGGTGAATTTTGTATTATAATAATCCATGACCATAGTTGCCACGAAGGTATGCTTAATGCTAGATCAGGACTGAATACTTGGTCACAGTACCGATGCATTTTTTTGAAAATAGGAGACGGGGGTACTTGGAGACGCCATTTTTTTTTTAATATAAAAATTAATAATATATAGAAAATCTGAAAATATAATGACATTGAACTTTCAAAACAATAGCAGTAGTAAAGTTTACATAATCATAGTTCCAACTTCTAAGTTCACATTTGACATTTCACATTACATATTCGATTACATATTGAAATTCAAAAATATTGATAGTTCGATTGGCTGATATGCAAACAAAAAACAAAAATCAGAAATCTATCTGATATCTGAATCTCATATCATCTACACCACATCAATATCATCCATGTCAAGGTCCTCAGCTATGATGCTCTCCAAATACTCATCACTCTCTAACTCAGGTTCCTCTGTTGGTAGTAGAACTGGGGGTAAATCAATAAGGCCATCTGGTTCAACCACTTCATCCACTATGGCTGCAACATCTTCATCAGGTGAAATTTGGTCCCATTTTGCTGAAGGACCCTCATTGTATGCAGGATCTACACGAGAGAGAAGGCAAAGTGAGCTATGAATGTACACCAGGTTCTCTGCTTTCTTTGACCCTAATCGGTTCCTCTTTAGTGAATGAATAAAACCATAAGTACTCCAATTTCTCTCACAAGATGAAGAGCTAGCTACTTGTGAGAGTAATCTTATTGCAAATGATTGCAATTCAGGTGTTTCACCTCCATGGTTCCACCACCACTCTATAGGGTCTTTCTTTGCTCGCATATCATATAAAGCTTCCACGGAAGAAAAGTCACCATGCCCACGTGAAAACTTATTCCATTGACTCCTTATAATTGATGCTTCCTCACCTCGGCCATATATCTTTTTTATTGCAGCCCAAAACCCCTTCATTACCTCTCTATCCTCATATGGAGCCCTCTTATTGGTCTCTTCTATATTATGCCATTTAGGATTTAAGGCATAGGCAGCACAATGAAGAGGTGTGTTAAGTTTGTTCCATCTTCCATGTAACTTACTTCTATCAAAGGATATAGTGAAGGATCTTTTGCATCTGTTATTTGCTTAATTCTTTCGCACATGGAATCTATTTCTTCATAAATTTCCCCCAAACATGGCTTGTCTGAATCTGCAAATTTGATCACCTCACATATGGGCTGAATAAAGTCCACAACAAATTTAACATCAGCCCAAAAACGGTCATCAAGGATCATACCTCTCACCTCAACTGCATCATTTGATGTAGATTGCCTCCAAGCTGCCCATGCATCACTAACAACCGTGGAACACAAAGCACCTTTCACTTCACAAAGACGGTGAAGAAGAATAAAATAAGAAGCAAACCTTGTATCAGCTGGTTTGAGAAGCTCCACCTTGGCAAATTTTCGATAAATAGCTTGTGTTTGGTGATGGTTGCATATAAACATTTGAATTTTTCTGCCCTTTTCTATGAGAGCTGAAACCCACTCAAACTTGCCAATATCTTTGAGTGCATTATTCAATGAATGCACACAACATGGTGTCCAAAATATATGCTTATATTTCTTTTGCACCAACATGCCTGCTGCTTTACAAACAGGGGCAGCATCTGTAACAATTTGGACTACATTTGATGCCCCTACCTCCTCAATGCCGTCACATAGCTGGCTATAAAGATACTCTGCATTTTTTTCATGCCCCGAACAATCCAATGCCTTCAAAAAATAAGGCCCTTTGCTGCATGTTACCATGATATTAAGTAGTGGACGGTTTCTAGTATCCGTCCACCCATCCATCACAATGTTGCATCCTTCAGAAACCCACACTCTTTTCAATGGTGCAGTTTGTTGCTCTAATCGAATTTTTTCTTTATCAATTAGAGTAGTGCGAAGCTTTTCACACATAGGTGGTCTATATCAATCTGGTGCATTGTTGATTGCTTGGATCATCTCTGTATAGAAAGGTGATCGAGCATCATTAAATGGTATTCCATTGGCATAAAAGAAGCGTGCAATTGCTGCATCAACCGCTTTTCGACCTTGCACATCAAATAATCTGCCAATGGGGTTTGAGCTACCAATGTGTGGCCTCTTGTGAGAACTTTCTGCTGCTACATCTCTTGAAGACACATCCACCTCTGCCTCTCTATTGATATTTTGATTTTGATTTGTAGCAGTGTTTGTTGAAGCGTGAGAGCTCATATTAGAAACTTTACCATTAGCCCTTTCTTCATCCCTCATAGCGTCATATCGTTCCACCTCATTTATACAAGGATCAACACCTTTTCTAGGTAGGTGAAGAAAATGAGCCCTCACCCTCGTGTAAGTACCTTGCCATGACATTGGGCATAATTTGCATGAGATCGTGGCTGTTCCACCTGAACCCTTCGGCCCCTTAACACGATCAACATACTTCCACAACAGATACAAGCCTTGTTTGTTTCCCCCACTCGACATCTTGATTCAATGATTCAGATTCTACACAAAAAGAAAAACAAAAAAACATTATGATTAGAAATCAAATGACTGTAGCTAAAGTTATGAAAAAGGAAACAGAAAAAAAATAAAAAATTGAAATGGCTGTAGCCTGTAGCTAAAGTTATGAAAAATAAAAAAAGAAACAGAAAAAGACATGTCTTTGAGGAAATTATTTAAATGAACCATGATTTAGATTGCACAATGCACACATCATGAGCAGTAGCACACTCAAAATGAATCCAAAATCAGGAAGGCCATAAAAATTTAAAAATTAAAATGGACCATGGTACATGCTTTTAGTTTTTGACATTTTGTGTAAGAGACAAATGATCAAATGATTCAAATCACATCCACAGACCAGTAATCTCCAGGCAGCATACTCATGAGACTTGAGTCCATGACTCAGTCATTATTATAGTGCAATGCCCTTGTGGAGATTACTGGTGAATAAAATATTAAAATGGCATGCATGATGAGTTGCTTGCCATGATTTTAATCAGGGGCAATGCCCTTGTGGAGATTACTGGTGAATAAAATATTAAAATGGCATGCATGATGAGTTGATGACTGCCCTGTAGCCTCAAAGGCATTAAATTTTTTCTGAAATTTTTGGTGCCCTTGTAGATCGATAACTGAAGTCTCAAGTTTGATATTGATCACCATTCACTAATAATCTTCACAAGGGCATTGCCCTTGTTTAAAATCATGGCAGTGTTTAAAATCGTGGCATACTGCCATGATTTTAAACAGGGGCAATGCCCTTGTGAAGATTACGGGTGATCAATATCAGTTATCGATCACTAGTAATCTCCACAAGGGCATTGCCCCTGTTTAAAATCGTGGCATACAGCCACGATTTTAAACAGGGGCAATGCCCTTGTGGAGATTACTGATGATTGTAAAATTCTAAATACAACAATGAACAATGTCAACAAATAAATGAAAATCAAAATACGGTATACCAAATGACGAATAGAGTCTTGATGGAATGGTGAATACTGAATAAATTAATAAAACGAAAGTTCAAAACTTCAAAGATTCAAAAATGAAAATGAAAAAAACACTTACTGTGTATTCGTTAGACTTCGATTCCTCTCTTTTCTCTGTCATCGGCCTCTACAAGCTCCTCAGTGGCGTGCTAAATGATGGCTCGCACTTAAAAATTTGTGTTTGATGTATTTTTAACATAGTTTTACCTTTAAAACGCGTGGACTTGACCTGGGAGACTTCGACACGACATTTTTTGATGAGGACGGGAGACGCGGAGACTTAAAAGTTAACCTCGAATCACGCCTCTAGGTAATAGTGTCGAGACAGCCTTCGGAGGGGGAGCTGCCTCCGAAACCATGTCCATGACCATGACCATAAATGTATTTTCAGCTTTGGTGGCTATATTTTTTCCAGTCTTTTGATGAAATCAAAGGCAATTCCAAATTCAACTTAAATGGCATTGACAAAGTATCCTAGGTCATCCTCAAGTAAAGTATTAACTTGGAATTCTTGGAGGGAGGCATTAATCAATTGTTCAAAGCTTAGGATGGAATGTGATGAGAGTTATAGCATTCAAAAGGAACTACTGTAGGGTTATGGTGAAGAACTTAGTTGCCACAAAATGATTGGTGTTGACCCAATTCATATAGAGGCTTTTGAAGGCTTTTAAATATAGGGTAAGGTTTCCCACTTGTATTGGTAAAGGGGAGTAGGAATATTAGTTAGGGTAACTCCCTGTAATGTCCCCTCCTGAGCAGTGCTTATGACCTTTAGTCTATTCCAGAGTTCCTGTAGGCTAAACGGTTCTAGTAAGGGAACTCATTTCCAATTCATTATGTTGGGTTTTTGGAGTGCGGGTGGACTTTCTATTTTTAGCAAGGGACCAGTCAAGTGCTTACTGTTTATAGTAAGCCCTTTGGCATATCTATTGTCATTCTAGCTCGAGTCTTTTGTATTTTTACTATTTTTAGTACTTACTAAACATAGTAAGTCTATTTGTGGAAAACTGGACCAGGTCAGGCTACCTTCAGTAGCATTATTTTAGTTGGGGCGTTGGGTTGCTAAGGTAGGATTATTTTAATTTTCTATTTCCTCTCTGAAAATGAATTAAATAAAGTTACTTTATAATTTTAAGTTGAGGGTTGGAGGGGACATAAAGTGTACCTTGATGCCTAGTTGAATAACTTAAAGTTGTTTTTAAAGCATCAAAAGCACCTTTCTAGGCTGGATAAGGGGATGCCCAAATAGATTAAGGATGAGTCCAAAATTAAAATAAAACAAAAGCAAATTCAAAAGGGGTGTTGGTTTTAGTGGAGTATTAGGGTTTTCTCAAGAGGGGCGCCCTAATTTTTTGTTAAGGCTTTAAAACTTCATTTTGCAGCTTCATTTGGTTATTTTGAAATGGTTTCATAAGGAGATGTTGCTGGTTTTACACCAGAGGTCTAAAATACAGGTGTTGAAGACGAAAACCCTTGGCATTGAGGAGCTGGTTTTGGTAGTGCAATATCTACCCTAGCTGGTTGGGGCGTTGTTCCATCCAGGGACCACTTTCAGAGCTTCATTGTTGCAGTTCTGTCAAACGGGATGAAGATATTTGAGTATTTTTGATGTGTGGTCAGTTGGGTTTTGGCTTGTGGAGCGTTGTTTCATTTTTGGTGTGGTTTGGAGTAGGTTTGGTGATGATTTTCAGTAGTTTCTGAGCACTTTGGGTCTGGGTCTGAAATTTGTTTTTGATTCATATCTCCTTAACAGTTGGTTTCTTCAACTTGGGTATTGGTTTTTTGGAATCCTCATGACAAGGCGCCCAAGATAGAGTGCTCATATGAATTTATCAAGCAAGAAATGAATTATTAGAGCAAATCGCCCAAATCAGCAAGGCACCCAGTTGAAGGGTAATTTACAGATTTTCAAATCAGTCAAGTGGGGTTTGGTTGCTGCCAACATTGGGACTGTTATAGTGTTGTTTGGCGCCCAGTTTGCAAAGTGTTTGACAGGCCATTTCTTTAGAGGTGTACGTTGTTGATTGAAGACCTTTATCTTGCTGTTTGGTGCTTCTTATGCCAGGTCTGATTATAATTTTCTAAATCTGAAAATTGTATGAAAAGGACTGAAAATTTCTGTTATTATTTCTGAGCAATATAAGTCTGAAATAATCAATTGCAAGCTAAGTTTCATATGTTATTCTTTGTGTCATGTTCCCGATTTTTTGAATTGATTTTGGAGGGAAATAATTTAAAAATGTTTTTTAACACTACTATAAATAATAATAATAATTAATTAATAAATTTAAATTATTATAATAACATTTAAATTTATTGTCTTTTGGCCGACTCTTTCCTGTTGGCGCCACTGGAGTCGCAGCAAGACTAGAGACCCGGTCGAGCCTCCGACTCTGGCCTGTGCGTCCCTTGATTGAACTCAATATATTGCATAATCCATTGGGACTTTGGAGTGACAAGAGTTAGATTCAGAAGTGATCAAGTAGTTTGTCCAAGCATAGAGAGCTCTTAACTGCAGGTGTCGAGCCCTTGAATCACATTCATTGCACCGAATATACAGAACAAGTGAATAACGGGAAGTTGTGAAACTAAGCAGGAACCAGGATCACACACGCCAGAGATTCCATTATCCATCGTTCCTTTGTAAGTCGTCGCTGCTAGAGTGCTAAGTCCCAAACGGCATCATTATCCAACTCAATGTCACTTCACAGGATTCCAGGCTTCAAGCCAAATAATTCTAAGTAGATCGCATTCCTTCATTCGGCTTTCAGACCCGTCGAACTGTCTCATCGTGGCGCATCATATATCATTCCCATGACCTAAACAAACAGGACAGGTAAGCGATCATCATTTGGCTTGCATCCCCATCTAGCGACCTTAGATACCATCACAAGAATATTCGGCTGCATCTGTTGATTGTATATGAAGCAATGGGAGCACTATTCGTTACAGAGAATGGATTACATCGGATCATATACAATCAACAGATGCAGCCAAATATTCTTGTGATGGTATCTAAGGACGCTGGACAGGGATGCAAGCCAAATGTTGATCGCTTACCCATCCCGTTTGTTCAAGTTGCGGGAGTGATATACGATGCGCCACTATGAGACAGTTCGACGGGTTTGAAAGCCAAATGAAG
>VDFB02328602.1:0-23140 GCA_007258455.2 Sequoia sempervirens
CAGTCTTGTGTCTTGTCATCAAGTATGTCCCTATCTAGTTGGTTCTTAACAAGCAAGATCCTCTAGTATTGAAATATCTCATTTGTATCAAATATCTTGATTCATCTGGGTCATCTTAGTATAGTGTCCATCATCAATCTCAATAGGATGCATACTTCCTAATAAACCTCATCAACCCCATCCATCCTCTTGATCATATGGCAAAGGACGTTTGAAATTGATTGTGATCTTTTGATGCTTTTGGCCTTTTTTTATCATTTGAGCTCCCTATTGTAATTAGTTAAGTTCGCCATAATCTATCATATTATGGTGTGTTTTGACTAATTCACATGGGAAATATCTTGATATTTCTTTCTGTTGCTTGTTGTTGTCTATTGGGTTGTCCCATGTAGTATCCACTAAGACCCATGTGATCTTGTATTATGTTGGGGCATCCCTTTGTGCTTGTGTTTATCCCAATGTCTGGCCTGACCAAAGTATTTGTCACTTTGGGGTGTTGGGATAGTTTCTTTTTTGTTGTGTTTGTTTCATGCATTAGACACTAACTTGCCTTGGTTTCATATATCCTGGCACTTGGTGTCTTATGCTATAGAAAAAATCAGTGCCCTGAAGTTGGAAAATTACACTAGGATTTTCATTTCATGATCACTACCATTGCATTGCATTCATCCTATAATTTATGATTTTGGTTGTGAAAATACTTCACCTTCTCTCCCATTCTTCTCAAGATACTAAGGGTTCTTGATAGGTGAAAAAATCACACCCATCTTCCATTCACCCTACACCTAACATTTATCCACATTCCCATGTAAGTCCTTATTGAAACTTATGTTAAGGTTGGATTGCATTTCATGATTTAACATTCACATTGCATAATAAACATTTTAAGGTCCATACATTTTCAATATGTTAGATTGATTAAATTAAGCATGTTTTAGGTTCATATATTTTCATAACATACATCACCACCTGCATCACAAATTGATTAGGTCCATCACAGATAAAGTCATAACAATTACATCACATCCTACATTGCAAATGTTAGTCGCATCCATCTAAGCATCAACATATCATATCATAAATACATACATTACACCATCATAATCAACATGATCATCTCTAACACATATACATACAATACATCGTCCATAAACATAACCATAAATAAAGTCATCCATCATATACAACAACATAGTGTCAATAAGGGCTGACACATAACATATATAACTATCAAAGTCCAAAATACATCACATAATAATGACCATCACATAAATAACATAAAAAATGCATGTCAATCGTATACATCAAAATCATGGAATATAATAGAAGTACAGGGCTCTGCATCCAATATAAATGGAACTCTATACTATCCATCCACCCTCCACCTATCAAAACTTGGTAGCCTATCACTTGCCAAATGAGCTGCCCATGTCTAACCTCTATGGAGAATCAGGCACTAGCCCTCTACCCAAAGAAATCCCCTATGAATCATTGTAAGCTCAGGCCTGAGTCCCTAATTATTGGGATGGTGTAGGCATCTAAGGTGCCTATCAAACATAATGGAATAGGTGCTGTGCCAAATCTGAAATTACATGATGATACGCAACCATCTAGAACCCTACCTCCCTCATGTTCTCCTCTCACTCAACAGCCTAGTACTGAGTAGAATTCTGCTCATGGAAATACCTTCCTTGATCCCTAGAGATAGCTCTCCTCTCCTACTCCCATGCCTCCCAAGACAAGCATAGTTGTCCCATCTCTTCTTGTACTCAATCTCGCATCTCCTTTACGGCCACTACTTGTGCCTTTGCTGCATCCATCTCTCTTTGTAGCAGGGTGATCCCACAATAGTGGTTTACAATTTTTGGCCAAACTGGACACTGGAATAATTTTTTTAACAAAATCTTCACTTTTTGGCACCTATAGTGGCTAAACAGTGAAGAATTTGAAGATGACGCAAACTAGAGTTTTGTGAAATTTTGTCTTTAGATTCTAAATATTTTTTTTCAAAATTTTTGGAAATAGATTACCGCTTATTTTCATCCCCTCGAAAACTAGTTTCTCGTGAAAACAACATTTTAAAAAGTGACAACGTATAACACATCACTTTTTCATGAAGGATAAAATTCTAATTCTTTCGAATTTAGATTCATAACTTTGATATCTAGTGCTTCAACTTGGTTAGATAGTTTTTCATTGAATATTTTTTCTTTAATCAAGTTTCAAATTCAAACCAATTATAATTCATACATAGCGCAACTGTATAATGCGTAACTTTTTTTGTATGTATCAAAATTCAAAAAAAAAATCTTTATTCGATCAAGGACTTAAATATCTAGTGCACTCATATTTTTTATTTTTTTATAATCTACTATTTTTTCACATGTGCATAACAAAGAGCCTGATTTTCGGTGAAAAAGCTACATTCACGAGAAATAAAAAATAAATATAATAATTAAATTAAATTTATTTAAAATTATACTTTTTGGGAAGCTTATAATAAGGACTACATACTTTCAAAAAATATATTTTAAATTAATTTATTTGATCCCCCAAAAGGTAAATCAAAAGTGGTTTTTTATCAGCATTTTGATAGGTGTAAAAGAGACTCTGTTATAGGTATGGTTTAAAACTAGCGAGGTTCTATCCAAGGGGGTTTGATTTAAGGTAGTTTGATCAAACACTCTTCAATTGGAATTATTTAAATTGAAATTTTTAAGGATTAAATCATTATATTTTCTAAAAATATATGATTTCAGCAAAAATTAGATCCTCCCAAAAATTGTAAACCAGCTTTGTGGGATCACCCCGCATCTATATCACTACTCCTGTCTCACAAATACCACTCTACAATGTTAGTATCCATGTCAATGCACTATCCATCTCTCCCTACATAGTCTAAACTTGTTCCCAAGCAATGTCCCTCTCTTCCTGCATCACATGTTCCTGCATCTATGGTTTGTCTCTCTCACCTCAGAGGGCTTGCACCTCTATCTACATTAAATCCCTCTCTCTATACAATATCCAACTAGGCCTTCGCTGTCTCTACCCTCACCCATGTCACACTCATATCCCCAAGTGTTGTATTCACCCTATCCTAGAGCTTAGTCCTCTCCCTCAACAAACCTATGATTTTTACCCTCAACTCCCCCAACTCCCTCTTTACCTACTGCCCAATTCCTATTACTATCTTATCTATTGTCTCTCTTGGTTCCTACTGCCCCCTGGCCTGTAATATGGTCACCTCTTGCTATAAACTGTCATGATCCTCCCTCACCTTTCCCAACTCATCACGTACTCCATATATATCTGCCTACAAACTATCTCTCTCCCTCTCTACCTCCTGTACCTATGAAGTCAAGTGACACACGATGAGTTAGTCATCTCTCTATCCCTTTGACTCTAGTCTGGCTACCTCTACCTAAAGTTTGTTCCTCTTAACCCTAATTCTAATCACCTCAGTCTCTACCACTCTCTACCACTACTATGACATTTGTAGCCTCAACTCAGCCCCCCTCAACTATACAACAAGATCCTTTGGTGGTACATATGGGATCCTTGCCAGTGGCTCCACCTCTTAAACATCCACATCCACATCCATCACATCCTCCATAGGATCCTACTCCACCCCGATCATCACTTGAACTTTCTTCAACTGACCACTCCTCCCCACCCTAATTTTTTTTCTCTCATCCCTCACCTCCCCCTCAGGCTCCATCATCTCCAGATCATGCACCTACTTGGTCTTACTCTCCACCTGAGCTCTCTATAGTTGACTCCTTTGAGCCCTTGTCTTGCATCCTCTAGCGCTTGTATCCACCTCAAGCTCATCTCCCTCATCCCTAGACTCCAAGTGAACCTACTCGGCCTCACTCTCCACGTGAGCTCTCTACAGTTGACTCCTGTGATCCATCATCTACCATCCTCCAGCCCTCATTTCCACCTTGGGCCCATCTCCCTCATCCCTCACCTCCATGTCAACCTGCTCATTCTCACTCTCCCCCTGAGCTCTCCGACACTATCTCTACCTCCTTACTTCCATCACTAGTTGTCTTGCACCTACCTCTACTTCAAGCTTCTCCATCATCTCCACATCATGCCCACATCTCTCCTATTGCCTGACTACTATTGCTACCTCCTACCCTCTCCCATCCCCTTGCTGACCTGCTATACCCCCCTCAACCCTCACTCTAACCCTCCTCCACTATGCCCTCCCCCTCCTCATCCTCTCTAGCTTTCCTGCGGCCTTGGCCTCACCCTTTCCTCCACCCTGCTGTCCTACAACCCCTGTATCACCTTGCTACCCTAGTTTCCTCCTGTCCTCTCCTCTCTTCCACAAATCATCACGCATCCTCTTATCCAAACCTTAAGTCCCCCATAATGGGCTCCATGGGTGTAAGGCTCTCCAACTAATGGTTTCAAAAGCACCCGACATATTGCCTTGTCACCCTTGTATGTACTTCCCCGACACTGCCTAGGTAGGGCACTAGTTGTAGAGTCTCCTAGTGTCATCTAGCAACCATCGATGGAATTAGGTCTCCCCATGGCCACTCTCTACTAATCCATAAAAACATCTTTGGACCCTCCAAAATATCGTGTATAATCCTAAACTGTCTAGCCACTATGTCTAGCTTGTGCACCTCCACTATGTGGGGCTCCCTCCCGACTAGAAAGCATCTGGTCATGAAGTAGTCTCATTGTCTCTCCTCATCATCCCTCCATCTCATAAACCATCAAAACATGTACAACCACCACATTATCTCCCTCTCTTGTAGGTTGTCTAAGGACCTCCTCCATCTATCTACATCCCCTTGGCCCTCATGGTGTAACACTCAGCCCTCCTCTTGATCATACAACAAAGTTAAGGGTGTTGTCTCATCTGCCTGCCCCTCCCTCACCACTCTTGGCCTAGCCACATTGATGTGCTCCTAGGCCCACACTTGTAGCAATATCACGTGTCATTCTAAGCACCTCACGATAACAAATGGTGTGCATGTCTCTGTAAAGATGTTCCAGCATGCATGTACCCCATAAAAAATACCCCTCTCTCACTCCAACAATGTGTTGAATCACATCCATAAACCTCAAGCTGCAAAATCACCCACTCTGGTCTAGTAATTGTAGTGTACTGATTAGCACACACATATATAGTGGTAACGGTGGCACCCCCAATGCTAGGAATCAGTCCACATCCAACTGCCCCCTCTACATCGGTAAGTCATCTCTCCCAAACAACACCCACATGGTGTAATCCAACTCCTCCCCCACCGACGTCATCATGCTCACCAAATGGCCTATTATGGGAAGCCTCAAAATCTACCATACATACTCTAAGGTCACTGACATCTCCCCTGTCAGAAGATGGAACATCGATGTTGTTGAACTCCATCGCTTGATCAACATCATCAGCAATGCATAATGTGCTATAATCATCAGGTATCCTAATAAATACAACAATCTTTCTTGCTCCAAAGCATGGTGATCAACTCTAGTCATAGTTGCTATCATCGTTGCCAACACCTCCAAATGCCTCTTGTGTGTCCGTAGTGAGTCAAAACTCTAGATCTATATGGCCCCACATGTCAGTCCTCTTATCTTTTCCATTTCTTCCTATGTTTTATGTCCTAACCCTCAAATGACATTTTACTAATTTTCCTCTCCCCCTCTTCTGACCTGTCTTTTTTTCAATCTCTTCTTTCTTTTTCTCTTTTTCCTTCCCCCTTCCCTTGGATCGGTGGGTGGACTCACCCCCAGCCTAGGGCAAGCCTACCCTAGATTAGTAGGTAGACCCATCCCAGGCCCTGGGTGCCTCAACAAGCGAACCCACCCCACCTCAGCAAGCAGGACCCACTCCAGGCTAGGCTAACCCGCCTAGGCGGGTTTGCCCCTATGCTCCCTTTTTCCCATTTTTTTTCTAGGTCTTGCCCGACCTAGTGACTACCTCCCCTTTTGTCCCTTTCCCTTTTCAAGCATTCTTTTCATCTTTAGGTTGCATTTGCCCTCTAGCTGGGTAAATTCACCCCCGTCATGTGCCTCTAACAAGCAATTTTTCCTATCCACTTGGTGAAATCAAAATTTCACCCCGACCCATTTTTCTACACTACGGTCCCAAAAGCAAAACCCAGATCTCCAAAAAAGCATAAAAAATTAAAAAAACACATACAAAATGCTTAAAATCATAAAGGGGGTTTTGAATCTAACTTGGCATGGAACTATGTACCGATCATAGAAGGCCCACACCTCCTATGCTTGGTCCCTCTATCACAATCATTGGATCATCTCCCTCTATTTCCCTTTGTTTGGACAACCCATCCAACTTCTTCCATGTTGGGGCATCATTTCCTGATCACTTCCTCCATCTACATTTTATTTTTCTTCAAAACATTCTTATTCTAGCAATATATTGAAGAGGGGAAAAATGTACACATCTAAATTTGACTACTCCCATACGATCAAATTCACCTCTTTATTTGTCTATCTCATTAATATTAATTAAATAATTTATTTAATTAAGATTGCACCTTTTGCCTAAAGTCCCTAAAGTATTTAATTTAACAATTAAATGCTTTACCTTACACCTTTTCCTCTCTAAATTAAATAAACATATCAATTTATTTAATTTAGCCATTTGACCTTTTTGAATAAAATCAATTTTTAATTCTTCATTTTTCTCTTTCCTTGTCACATCCTCCATAATCTCTCACTTGCTTCTAATCTCTCGTTATTTTCCTTAATCAATTATTTGCATGACCTTAATCTAATCCCCTTGCTACATTTAGCATATCTTTTTGGTCAACCTTCAAATTTGCCAAATTTGGCATTGACCCTCTTCCCCATGTGAATTTTTAATTCACATTTATTCATCCAAAACTCCTCTCTTCCCCATGTGAGTTTTTAATTCACATTTATTCATCCAAAGATCCTCCCTTCCCCATGTGAATTTTTAATTCACATTTATCCTTCCAAGACTCTCCTTATTCCCATGCAAAGTTCTACAACCTTTGACTTGTCATATCACCCACATGTGCTAAAAATCTTACTTTTTGGGAACTTGGCTTTATCCACAAGATCTTTCCCAATCATGTGAATTTTTAATTCACATTTATTTCTCCAACCACTTTCCTCTTCCCCATGGAGATTTTTGAGGAATACTAAAATTCCTTATATGTTACTTTCCTCTCATATTGGAACAAGAAGTTCTTTTTTGAGGAAATCTTTTCATCTCGTAATGTACTTTCAAAGTACTTGTCTTTCTTCCACATCATTTTTCCTTCCTCCATATCACTTGTACCCTTTCCATCTCACCATTTCCTTTTGCCACTTTACCCTCCACATGGAAAGATGTGAGGGCTTGTGAGTCCTCAACTCACCAGATACCTACATCTTGACCATGATAGCTCAATCCTAGCCATTGAATTCTCTAGAGAATTCAAATTCTTCTATAAACACCCCCCTTCTTTCCTTCATTAAGGAACCTGAAGCAATTTGTAGAAAACTTATGATTCTAAGTCATTTGAGCTTCTTGCATTCCATAGCACTCCTTGCATTCAATCCATTTTACATACCTGCCTTCATTCCATCATCATGGCATACTTAGTTTAGTTTTCATCCCATCTTGCATCCATTCTTTGCATCACTTGTCATCCAAGGGAAAACATATCCAAGCAACATGAAGGGCTAACCACGAACAACACAAGTGAAAGGTATAATCTTTGTTTGCTTTATCTTATTGTTTCATTTGTGTTAACATTTTCCCAATACTGATGTGTCTTGTGTTGTTTCCTTTTGCATTTCTAGTTTATTTTTGCATTCTTAGATAGGAAAAAATGATTTCCCACAGTTGCTATTATTATAGTCCATAAAAAAAAATCATTGGGTGTCCAAAAATAGTAAGGAGGTGAAGAATTATTTTGGAATTATTATGACAAAGATAAGATGTGGGCCTGAATCTTATGGAAAAGGTGATAATCATAAATTATCTGAAAAGCTCCTAAAATTCACTATCCCTATTATATTCTATTGGAAACTTTTGCTAGGTGAACAAAGATGGTAGGTGGGCCATGTAACATTTTGTCATTATTATGATAGAGATAAGAAAAGGAGGTTCAATCCTATGGTGGAGGCGATAGTCCTAGACTATCTAATCGGGTCTACACATTATCGAGTCTTCTAATTATTTCATTGAGGATAGTTCCTACCATGTTTTGGTTTGGATTCCATAATTACTAGAATGACAGCTATAATTTGTTGGAGAATATCCATCCTTAAGGATTTTGGACCTACAAATTAGATAACCAATAGAATCAATATTATTCATGCCTCCATTTCTTATCCAATATATAATGAATTCCCTTAGAGAGGAGGTGATATATTTAAAGTTATTTTGAATTAATATATTAATACATTGAGCCAACACTAGGTAAACATTCCTATATAAACTCCATTGAAGTAATAGTTTATTATTATTTAATGAATGTAATCAAGCTTGGAAAAAATGTTATCTAATGCATTTATGTCTAGCACATATACGTGCTTGTGAGTTATTAATACAAGATTTGTTAAATTGTAATTAACAATACATATATCTAAATAAGGGTACTAAGATTCTTGTATGCCTTAAATGAGTAGTCTTTTGTTATATGCTAGTGCACAAGGTAATATGTGTTTATAAATCGATATATTACATACATAGGTAAAATGACCAATATTTTTCTTTCATTTCCAAGAACCTCATATGCTTTGAGCATTATTTAAGCATGCTTTGCTAGGTTACGTGTAAAGCCATCCATCTAGGTGATATATGAGTGACATGAATAGAATTGTATGCAAGGAGACACTTCCAAACACAAAAATTAAGTGTTTGTGTGAGTTAACTTTATGATCCCATGTATAAAGAATTTTTGATAGAATTACCTATGGACCTTTTTGATTGATTATCAATATGGCTAAAACAACAAAAGGAAATATCAAAAGGAGGTGGAAATCGGATTCAAAAAATCTTGTGCAACTTTAATGGTTGGTTATAGTTTTCACATGTGTATTAACACATTAGTTATGGATGCTTTTAACATTTTCCTATGACATTTTAAAAACCAATTTTTATATTTACTTCCTTTGTGTTAAATTTTACTATCTTTTTTTTTTTTTAATCAAATCTTGTTAAGACTTAATTACTAAAGACACTTGTATTACTTCTATGATAGCAACATTCATTCTCTTTCCCACTTTAAATATAATGTAACATAGGTGGCAGCAGCTACTAGAAAAGGATAGAAATTTGTGTGCTAATTTTGTGTGGTAGGTGAAATATATATATTCTAATGCTTCACCTATATGAGAAAAACCATTTAGATATGACAAGTCCTAAGTAGACCGTTCATTCTCATGAATGATAGATTTTTGTGAACCACTACTCATAAAATATAGATCAATCTACATAATTAAATCCCCATTAAACATCATATAGTTTTTTTTTTCCTAATCTTTAACAATTTAAGAGTTTATTTCAAGTCCTCAATTATCTCATAATAGTTCTATTTTAAATTTACTTTTTAGAGATTCACCATACCTACTAAATTGTCAATATTTTATAAAAAAAATGAATTTGCTTTATCCATAACAAAGACAGTCATTTCACAAGGGCTGATCCTACCTTTCAAAAAACATCCTATTAAAGTAGCACAAATTATCTGTTAGAAATGTTGTATATGTACTATAGAAGGCACTCCAACGCCAAACTTTCTAGATTAAATTTGCAGCTTTCATGTTTGAAATTTGCACAACTTTAATGTGCACCTTTTAATAAATATCTAATATGTTAATATTTTGTAGAGTATACATTTCTATATAATTATCTATTTTTTAATTAGAGATAATAATTCCAGATTTTTAATTGTATATACAATGACAACATTTCAAAACTGAAATTAAAGTAACGGCATTGATTGAATAATTTTATTAAAATAATAATTAATATGAGTAAAGCTGCAAATACCAAAGAATCAGATTTTTGTCAAAACCTTACATTTTGAATTAGGTAGCCTAATTGTTTAACAATCAACATCCATTGGCAATTTAAAATAGTGCCCGCAATTTGCTTGGCTTATTATAACCCGTCAAAAAAATTCGCTAGGTGGAGAGAGATGGCTGGTGGGCTTGGTACCATTTCGGCATTATTAGGACAGAGATAAACAGGGGCTCCGAATATGCGCTCTGTCAAGTTTTCTGCTGATTTCATTGAGCGTACTTCTTGTTCATATTCCACAAGTACCACGTTGCAGAATGGATTACAGCTATACTTTGTTAGGTATTCTACTAATTTTCCATTTTCCTGCAGACCGAAGAAAATGTTGGTTGTCTTTTTCTGAATATGTTGAAATCCAACTAACAAAAAAATGGAGCCGAGAAAAGCGCTCAATCAAAGAAAAAGAAGTGTTGACAGCATGCAGACCCTTTCAGACGTATTTCTTGAAGAATGGTAAGGGAAGTCTTTCAGAGCGGGCAACCAAAGAAAAACAGATGGGACCAAGCATGGAAAAATTGTAGAAACATGGCGAATTGAGGAATCTGAAAAGATGCATCTCTTCATGAATGGTAAGTCAATCAAACAAAGAGAAGAGTTGATAGCGCACAGTCAAGTCCTCTTTTCAAATTCCACAATTACTTTTCCCTTTCCATGCAGACCGAGGAAATGTTGTGTGTCTTTTCTATAAAGATGACGAGACTCCAACAAACAAGAAGGATGGAGACATGCAGAGCGCTCAATCAGAGAAAAAGAATGGGACCAATTGTGGAAAAATGGTAGAATACACATCAAATTGACGAATCTGAACGGGAACACTGCGGAAAGTATGTGAATCAAATAAAAAGAAGAGTTGACAGCGCATATAGCAGATGTATTTCTTGAAGAATGGTAAGTCAAGTCTTTTGGATCGCGAACAAAGCGCCTACCACGATGTTTTGCTCATTTGATAATTAGCCGATAGGTTATTATGGGTGGGAAATCCACCGGAAAAGTCTACTGTCTGATGCCGATAAAATTTTCAGGAAATTTTCAGGCTTCCCGCTGCCGGATTGTGGGATGACTTCTTTTCAGTGGACATTTATTTGGGAGACAAACAATAATTAATGAGGAATGGCGTAGGGAATGGGTGAAGGTATGGTCACGCATTTATTGAGGAATGGTGTTCCTTCCCTTGGCCATCCATTATGGCAGGATGTTGGCTGCTCATCTCTTTAGTCCACGAAGAATTGCTGCGCAAGGCGTCATGCGGACTGTCTGAAAATGTTATCAGATATACGCAATATGTGCAGGGGTGTCGTCAACATTCATTCACATCTTCAAATAGCGGCTCTGAACAACATCATGGGAAGTGTCTTTGGTACAAAGCTGGATGGTGACAGAGAAGGCAGAGAGGTGAGGAAGATGGTCAAGGAGGGTTTTGATCTGCTGGGAGCATTCGACTGGGCTAATCATCTCCCATGGCTGTGGATTCTTGCACCTTGCAAATCCACTCCCGATGCTCTCAATTGCTACCTCGTGTAAAGAGTTTAGACCGGACTTGTCCAACTTCCGTAGGAAACATGGGCGGCTCCAATAGATTTCATAGCAAATGCTGCTATTTCAGGTGAAATCCTGTGCATTCAGATTCATTGAATCCATTGCTTATAATAAGGATGGAGATGAAGCTAACAAGATAATTTCTGCTTTCTGCATTCCATTTTCTGTAGAGTAGGCGTTAGTAGAAACCGAAATACCTAGATTTAGGGATCCAAAATGGGTGTGGTGAGAAACGCATTGTAGGTAGCATTTGCAAGGCGCTATACTACTGCCTCTCAGCAACAATTTTCTCGGCCCAATTTCAACTTCAAGAAGGATGCCACTGAGGTCATTCTGTCTTCTTTGTTTGCATTTCACTTGTAGATTAATGGTTGCTGTAATGTGTACTGAGGGGGAGGGGAAAATGATGACTTTGCAGTTGGTAATGAGGACCCCCTTGTGCAATTCAATAGAGTAATAGAGGACTGTGGAGCTCAAATTGTGGCTAAGATGGAGATGATGTAACCTTGCTGCAACGTCAAGGATAGGTAGGAGATATATATGTTTGGTAGGAGATATATATGTTTTTAATTTTTGTTTGGAGGATTAATATTTTAGATCTTTTGTAATCCTAAATTTTTGAGCAAAATTGTATAGTAAACTTTGAAATCTAACATAGATGAAATTGTACTGATGTAAAAAATTTACAGAGTTTCACTAAAGTCTTCACGAATTTAATTTTAGTGGACCTTTAAAATAATCCTACTAAAATCTTCTCATTGTTTTAATTTGTATGAACAAAAGATAAGCTTGATTATTTTGTGGCTGGCAGGGTTGGGTACGCCATGATTAACCATGCAAAGGACAAAGGGCTCATTTCACCAGGCAAGGTAAAAGGAAGATTATACATAAATATTTTTGGAGAAATATTTTCATAAATTCAAAAAATATAAAAATTTATTACAATTTTTACTAAAAATATTTACTGCTATTTACAAATATAGAAGAAATTATGTAAAAACTATCGCACATAATTATCTGAAAAAATTTGCACAGTTTTCTTACAAAAATCTTTGTTTTGTTTTTTGGGTTTCCATTAAATTTGCTTACCTATTGGACTGATTGATTCCCTTTTGTTTGAAAATAAGTTTTATCCTTTTTAATTTATAAGCATCGTGAATACATCTTCTAAATTTTTTTCCAAATTCATCACTACATACTGTAGATTTAATGGTGCTTCTGCAAAATTTCTTTTTCCATTTTAAAACAGCCAAGATATTTATTTTTTTGGGTGGCACAAACAATACTTGTAGAGCCAACTTCTGGAAAATATGGGGATAGGGTTGTCATTTGTGGCAGCAGTAAGAGGGTACAAGCTTTTACTCACAATGCCCTCCTACACCAGCCTCAAACGAAGAGTAACAATGAGGGCCTTTGGGTCTGAGCTTGTGCTTACAGACCCTGATAAGGGCATGGGTGGCACCGTCAAGAAGGCAAGCCAGATTTTTGAAAGCACCCCTGATGCCTTCATGCTTCAACAGTTCGAGAATCCTGCCAATGTTAGGGTAGGTTTGGCGATTTTTGCATTTAACTACAGGCTGAAAGTCTGAGAGTCCTTTTATCTACACTAAAATTTAGATATACTTCTCATAATTTTTATTTGGAAACTCTTTCACCATACATTTTTCTAATTAAAAAATAGTAAAAAGTATTTATCAATGTTTTGAATCATATTCAGTGATCATGTACAAAGAGTTTTTCTCATTCTAAGTGACTAACCTTCATTTTCCTCTGTTTTTCGAGATGAGTCGATGAGATGATTTGTGAGGCCAATTGGGACGACGATGGCCAAATAAACTATGAGGAATTTGTCACTGTCATGATGGCTAAGTGACTAACCTTCGTTTTCCTCTATTTTTCGCTGGACTTCTGTCATTTCTGTGTGTTACTCGGTAACTTTGTGTGTCATTTCTGTCATTTCCTCTATTTTTTGCTGGCTTTCTATCATTTCTGTGTCTTCCAAGGTGGAGTTATTCTCCTTTTGTTCAGAACAAATATAAGACAATTTATTATTTCGTTTGAGTATGCTGGCAATGTGTTAGTGTGTGAATATTGTGGAATCAACTGTATATTGTTCAGGCCAAATATAAAAACTACATGAAAAATTCTAAAAGACAGAAATTATCCTTTTTTTCTTGGCCTTTACATACCAGAATTAGATTTGTGTTCAAAGAAGTAAAATTCACATTTATTGAGGAAGGTATTTACAATGAAGTTCCTAATTTTTTTAATAAATTGGTTATGTCCTTTAGGGATAAACAATAAATACTTAAATATTGATAAGGATTTAACATTCTTATTGATTGCATGTTTTAGCTATATTTGGCTAAGAAATAGAAACACGTTCCTTAATGGAAGAAAAAACCTTTATGGTATGATCCATTTTAGATATTATAGTAGTTAACACAAAATACTTTTTATTGGAGTTTTCTCAACTATATAAAAATGTTTTTAGTTATCAATGTTAAGTAGCATAATTTTTTTGTCCTATATGCTAGACGAGGAACATGAGGGTGATATTATTTCTTCATCAAATTATTTTTCACCTAAGGAGTAAGATTACTTGGAAGAAGATATTTTTATTAACAAGGTGAGGTAAAATTTTTATTAACAAGGTGAGGTAAAATATGCACAAAGAGTGTGAGGCATAGTTTATTGGTAAGGAAGTGAATATTCTAAATAAAGACCAAATGCATTTCTCAAAAAGATCTAGGAAATAAGGCTAAATGAATGTGTCAAGAATATCTAGGACTAAGGATATTAGGCATCAAAAATAATTTAATTAGGGATCCATGATTCACAACCAATTTAAGTGGGTTTTAATGGAAAGGTTCTAAATTTGGTCACATGTTTGAGAAATGTGATGGAGAATTTTTAAGTTAATTTGAAAAATATATTCAAATGTTAAAATAAATTTATAATAATTTTATGATTGGAGGAAAGTTCAAAAATTATTCTTTTTGACGATCTAGAACATTGTCATGGTGCTTGTGGAGATACAATTTGTTCATTGATTTTTGTAGGGGACCTTTGAAATTAGTATGTTGTTAAATTGTCACTACTAAAGTGTCTTTAGTTTCTACTTGAGTGTTATTGAAGATTGATTAAGTTGCTAAAGTGTCTTTGAGTTTTACTGAATGGGGTAAAGATTGAATAAGCTATAAATTTGACTTTAGTTGTTACAAAAGATCAATTATGCTACTAAAGTGCTGCTAAGAGACATATGTTGCTATTGAAGTATGCATGCTTTTATTGAAGTGTAAATTGTTGAGATGAAAGGTATTTTTTCATTGATCAATTGTTAACTTGTAAAGGTCATGTGTTTAATTTTTCTTCATTTTATTAGTAATGAGAGTTGAAATAAGCCATTGGATGTGGGATATTGGTTATTTGTAATTGTGTCATTAATTATCATAAGGTCATAGTCGAAGATAAATATATGGAAATTGATCAACTATTCATATTCCTTATTGACATCTATTATACTAAAAAGGAAGAATATTTAGATAGAATTAGGAATAATTTTATAGTTGAAAAATTGTCAATGTGTAACTATTCCTATTCCAAAAGAAATTATATTCTTCCTTGAACTTGAGTGATTAAAGTATGCATAATCGAGGGGCATTGAGACATTCCAAAAGTATAATTGAATAATAAATGTGACTTATAATTGTTTCAAATGAGAAGGTTAAAGTTATTATAGTTATAGTCTAATATAGTGGAGGTAGAGGAGTGTATGGTTTATTGAAATACTCCAAAAAACCATTTATGTAGCATTGCACTCTATGAATTAATAAAAAACAATTATGAGATGGTAAAGGCACACTCTACCTATTTTGTGATGTGTGTGATCTATTATTTGTTATTTTCCTCTTCTTTTTCCTCAAATTTTATGTTTATAAATGATTAAATCCTTTCAAAATTATTTTCTAAGATTTTTTAAGAGAGTTGATTTAGAAATACATAGTTATGAATCATTAAATTTTGAAATTGAATGCTTTATGGACTAGTCACTAGCTACAAAGCCTTAAATAAAACCATTGTAAACAATAAACAATAGATACCCTTTTCCTAACATCGATGGAATCATATTAGGGGAGCATGGTATTTGACTCATTATGATTATCAATCTAATGATTTATGAAATTATTTTCAAATAGAAATACCCCTTGCCTAGAATCCATGACCTTCATCATATAAAGGGGCATGGTATTTGATAAAGATGGATCTAAATTTATGTCATCATTAGGTACAAATGGATCCTATTGATCACTATAAAAGTGCTTTGAAAATTAAAGCTAGGGTTTATGAATGATTGATTTCTTTGAGATCAATAATTGTCCTCCAAATCTATGTAGCTCATTAGTGACATTTCAACCTAACCTATGATAGTTCATGAATGATATTTTTATGTATGAGAACAATTAGGAGGATCATATTTAGCATGTTCAA
Organism: Sequoia sempervirens; assembly: GCA_007258455.2. Classification (NCBI taxonomy): domain Eukaryota; kingdom Viridiplantae; phylum Streptophyta; class Pinopsida; order Cupressales; family Cupressaceae; genus Sequoia; species Sequoia sempervirens. The sequence goes on from VDFB02328602.1 coordinate 16,052, forward strand.
ACTACCTTATATAGCCTCTAATGTCACAAGCTTCAAGCAAAAAAATGAAGAAATCCTGCTTTTGTTAACATTATGTCAAATACTTGAGTTTTGTCATTGATTAGAATGAGGTACATATAAATCTTAACAAGGTGAAATACCTAAAATATTGTCCTATTAGTTTTTTATTATATGTTACATTCGATTACAAGGTATATCATTAACCAACAACAATTGTACTTAATCCAATCGACCTTTTAAGTTACATGGCTTCTTTCATTGTACAAAAAATATTATGTTGTAAAACCACTCAGCATAGCATACCAATTTAAATTAAGTTCCACTTGTTCATATTCAAATCCTCTTGCATCCCATCATCAATTGACGTTTTCTTAAATAGGTAGTTGTAAGAAAAGCAATTTACATTTTCTTGCAATTTTTTTCCTTTCCTTTCAATATATTGCGAGAGTATATCTTGCTATCGGCGTAACCATTGCACCTCATTGGGGTGCAAGCTAGTTTATCTTTCATGGCTACGGGCATTGACGAACGGAGCACTTTTTCTTACCCACTCGAAGTCTTCAAGAATTAAATCAAAACAGTATTTCAGCAATACGTGTTTTAACATAATTCTATAATCACGATGGAATCAATATTTGGGTAAAGTGTAACTCCAATGTAAATGTATGGAATAATTTTCCGTCTAATGACAGGCATCTTCTATACAATTATTTTCTCAGTGATAATATTTTTCAATGTAGATTTAAGATTAAGATTTTATTGTTTTTTGAAAAAAAAATTAGATATGTAAATTTTATTTAATTGATCTTTAAAAGTTTATATTTTTCAAGAGGGAAATAAAAAATACTGATTATTTTTTATTATTTATAAATGTAGACTTCATTCAATTTACATTAACACTTTTCAGATGTTTGAAACAATTCAATATTGTTATTATTCTTCATTAATATGATGTGAATATTTGTACATAAGTGTCTCTATAATGTCCATAACATGTTCAATAAATAGAAGGAAGAATCTTCTTCCTAATGAGGACATGAATTTGGTAATTATTTTATGTTATTTCTCTTTTTGGTTTAAACACTTAGGTTACACTCTTTTTCTTTTTTGAAAGAGGATAATTATTTATTATTTTGAAATGTGTATGGTATATGTGTAAAGTAAAATCCGTATGTTTGTATTAATTTCATTTAATTTTTTAATTATTATGAGGAAATGTCTCTATTTGTGTATTGCACAACCTTATGTATAATTAAGCTTGCTTGTCTAGCTTTTACTTGTCCTTTTATATGTACCTTCCTATGAATTAGGCCCTCACATTATCCATATATGTGCATGCATTAATATATTCATCTAAGTATTATATTTATTATGCCTATCCATACATGTACCCTAATATAACTTTTATCCACCTAGATCTAGTTGTTTTCCACATAGGATCATTTATGTGATCAATTAATTGAAACCTACATTTTTAAAATCTCAATTCAAATTTTAGCCAATTATGACCCATTATTTTCATACATTAAGATGACTAAGTAAATTAGTTTTACAAAATCTAATGTAATGTGCAAGTATTTAAATGAATTCTATAACATTTATGTTAAAAATTTGGAATCCACAAGTCCTTTCTCATTCAAAAATACTAAAGGAGCATTAAATATAAACACTATTATATTTAATGTACTGAGTGAAGCAATAAATTTGCATTCATAGTTCTAAGGCGCTTGATTTCTTTCTATATAGTATTTTATATGTATTTTAATGGGTTGGCCTAGGAGAACACGTCTCCTTAAAACACCATGACAACCCTCACAAGGTATTGTTAAATACAACTAGTCTTCATATTTGTCGAAAAGGCTGAGTAGATCTATAAGTGAACTAAGTCAAATAGAAGATCAAATGTATGCATTATATATGGTTGAATTCAAATGCAAAGGAGGAATCTATGACTAAAAATTAGAATCTTATAAAAATGATCTTAGACTGAGTATAGATTTATTCCTAGATGTGAGGTATTTTATTGATAGAGAGATTACACATTAAAGGAAGAAAAAAAATATTATTTTATAATATTCATTAGTTGAATTCATTCTTTAGATAACAAGCTAGACTACCTAAAGAGTAAATGTTGAACAAAAGAATGGTTTAGTTGTATTACCTTTAAATATTTTTCATAGTATTCCTCTAAGTTTTTAATTAATGATTGAAAATTTTAGGTGGCGTGATAAAATTATGTCATTTATGGGCTAGTTGGTTAGTCATTTCATACTATAGTAGGCAATTAGTTGGAATACATAATGGTCATACACGTACATGTTTTTATTACAAAAGTAGGGGAAAGGGCCCCTGAACCCAAATAGAGAAAGACCAACCAAATAGACGGCCAATAAAACTACCACCACAGAATAGTAGAACCAAAATTGTAGACCAACCCCCCAAACTAAAGCAACAACCTTACCTAGCATGAAACAACACAAGACCAAATGACCAAGAAACCACCAAAACTATGAAGGTGAAAGACCAAAAAATAACAAAACCATAACCAAATAAAATGAGAAGGCGCATAGACATAGAAAGTACTAAGGCACATAGGCCATAAAAAAATTTAAAAAAACATAAACTACTTTCTCAGACTGTAGATCAAGTCTCATTCCCTTATCGGTTGCTCCAACTCCTTACTGCATTGCTCCATCTCCTCGATAGTTATGTCTTCCTACCACATCTCCATTACCCGAGAGGAGTTCATCTTCCTATGAGCTTTCCTAACTTTGGAAAAAATATTCATAGTACCAAATATAGCCCTCCTCATAGTTCCCAAAGCGATAGACACCATTTTGTTAAATGCCTTATCCATTTTGTTCACTTTATCTTAAAGCTCACAAGAATTTATTGAGATAATACTCAAAGGGCCTATCTTTTGGCTTCATTTCCTTGTCATTTTCCTCCATCACTTACCTACCCACATCCTATGTGGCTTTCATTATCTCATCCTCAATTTCTTTTGTAATCTACTTTTCCCCTTCATCCTCATTGTCCTTTGAATCTTGAACCACCGCTTGATCAACTCCCTCCTCATCATCATCATCTTCATTTCTCATGGAGTCCTCTAAAAGTTCCTCACCCAAAATGACATAAATTTCCTTCTTGATGATATTTAGAGGAGCCATAGCCACTTCTTCAAGTTCTTCATAGCTTAGGTTCTTTCCTTTGGCAGAATGACCTGCGAACCTAGCCAACCTCCTTCTTCCTTTCCTACTGCTAGAGTCCTCCACTTTTCCATGTTCTTCCTCATCCTTTATTTCAATGGTGGCTCTTTTAGTCATTTTAAGTTCAAATTTGTTGTGTTCTTTCCTTTTAATGCTCGAGGGATTACAAGGAGGGTTTTTAATACTCTCTTTACCTTTCACGGTTGAGACAATAGGGTCCCCTTTAATTAAGAGGCCTTTTTATTGAGGATTGTTGTACATACATGTTTCTAATATCATGATAACAATATATTTTGAAATTTAATTACATACTAACTTTAGCTATAAGGATATAAAAAAATAACAAACATGATGTATTTTATTAAATAGTTTAGCTTTGTAATCCATAATGTCTATAAGAAAGTGATAACAATATATTTTGAAATTTAATTACATACTAACTTTAGCTATAAGGATATAAAAAACTAACAAACATGATGTATTTTATTAAATAGTTTAGCTTTGTAATCCATAATGTCTATAAGAAAGAACTCTATGAGAGATTGTGTGAAAATAGTTATATTTTTTATTTTTGGGTCATAATTTATAATGAGGAAAAAGCATCCATTACTTATTTTTTGCAAGTATAGTAATCATTTTGGAATTTTTGTGATGACCATGGAGTATTTTAGTTCATCTTCGTTGCACCATACACATTTCATTACGTGTCAACTTAAAGGTAAAAGAACTTTTTTTTTTTCCCCAAGAACAAGTCATATTTTGTCCCTTAACTTATTTTCTTTATCTTGTGTGTGATTATCCTCTCTTTTATCCTCTTATATATCGTTGGAGTTGTATAAGTCACTTAGTTCCATTCCAAGTAAAAGTGAATGATTATCATACCAATACTTTCCAATGAACAAGAAAGATTTATTTTGTTGAAAAAATTCAATAAGGCAAGTGATTATATGTGCACTTATACAATGGAAAAGAAATTCCAAATAACACATTCAAAATTTCATTGTCAAAGGCAGACTTATGGGAAGGAATTTAAATTTTCAATTTCAATGTTGAAAATTGCACTATGAAGGGTTCCCATAATAAGGCATAACGAGGTTTAGTTTGTGAAGAACAATTCTAAAAAATGAAGTGTTAAAATAAAAATGCAAAAGGAAGTATTTTTTTTCAAATGATCCAACTTGTATGTATAGATTTGTATAGGTTGTGCAGAAAGTAAACTATCAAATCAAGGATTGAGATCACATTATTGAGGGTAAACTTTAATGAAGTAAATACATCAACAACAAATAAACTTCTCACTTCATATTATTATGGCCACGCCTATATAAATTAGAGAAACATTAACATTTAATAGTTAATTTTCCTATTGCTAGATGTGTACCTCTATAAATGAAAGAAAAATTTACTTTATTAGATATGGAACTTTATCCAAAAATATGTGACTAATTATAGAACAATGTAGTTATTTTAAATACCTTTTATTTCATTTGAGTGTTCTTCCAAAGAAAATAATGGATTTTTTTATAGATGTTTGATCATTCAAGGATTAATTTAATTTTTAGAATGAGATTCAATGCTAGATAAAAAAGAATGTGCATGTAGGTACACACATAGACACACACGTATATAGGAGTAAGGTGCAAAAAATAGAAGTGACTTCTATTTAAGTAAGACCTCTACATTTTCTTGGTGTCATCTGGAGGGTGTTGGATGACATAGATTTGGCAGGCGCGTATGTGGGAGAGCAGGGTGGCAACAGTTATTAAATGCGAGCGGATGGGTTGTGGATGAGTATTGGTCGTCCGTGGTGAGGAGTCATTTCGACAAAGCAGGAAAGATGGGATGTTTTTTGGAGGGTGGGGCAATGGGTTGGTCGAGGCTTGCATTTATAGTAGGCAGCGGATGGTGTCATTTGCATTTTGCATACGTGCAGTGATGGAAACCCCCATCAGCCTCCCATCAGGCCGAAAGCTTTGGGCTTTCTACGACAGAATTCGCCATGGGAGGCTCAAGTCTTTGATAAAGGTTTGGGACAAGCTGGTGTTAGGGGTGGTAGAGGTGCTGCTTGGCGAAGAGTTCATGTGTTCGGTGGAAAGATGGCAGACGAATGCGAACATCACGGCTCGGCTTCTGGCTTCGCTATTGGACATGGGAGAATCGAGAGCCATGGTGATGGTGATGGCTCAGAAATTAGTCTGGGAAAATTTGCTGGAGGGCGCGATGGATGTGATAATTGTTGCGGAATCAGGTATACGGGTTCCTCGGCCCCAGGATTTGCATCGAGCATTGGTTCCTAGCGAATGGGTTCGGTTCTATCCGTTCATTCTCGACTTGAAGGGCGAGGATTTGCTCCATCACTGCGCGTGAGCCAGGTGTGGTTTGATATTCCTGAAGCATTATCTGTATCTGGAGCCTTCAGGTGGTGTGGATTGGAGGCATTTGTTTAGAGACTTCCTGATAGCAGATGCGGTGATATGGGTAGATTGAACTGTTTAATATATGTATCTACAAATTTTGGCAAGCGTCGTGTTTTTTGTGTCGATGCTCTATTGGTAGGAGGGGTGTTGGTAGGTCTTCTGCAAGGTGATAGTTAGTGCACTGGTGTTAGGGTGGCCGTTGGCCCGGTAGGGTTTGGTGGTAGTTTTTGCAGTCAAATTTTCCAGAACTATGCAATGTAAACGCTTTATCTTTATCAGTAATAAAAAATATGTATTTACGAATTAAAAAAAAAGACCTACATTTTGTTCTTGTACAAGAAATGTTCACTTTAAAAAACAATAATGAGTAGCAATATTTTGAAAGCCACAATATTAGATTACAAAAAGAGAGGAATGTAAAAAGAGAAAAAAATATTCAAGTTTTTAGTTATCATTGAACTCCATAACTAACTAGCAAGGTTACTGTAACAATGAACAGGTTAGAAATCATAATTTGAAGTTATGAAATTTTAAATGATCCTTACAAATTATTGAAAAGAATTAGTTATCTAAAATAGTTTTTCATTAAAAGTTCAGTGAAATTTCATAGTGTTTTGTAAGACATGTATTCAATAATGTTTTCTTCTACCATACAAATATGTAATGTCTATGATTTAATAACCATCATAGTAATGATGCATAGACTTTAAATTTGAGATGTCAATCTATAATACCTATATATTTTAAGACTAAATTTAGGATATTGTCGATTAAGGATAGTACTAAAAATTAGGGTAAATAACCAACAACAAAAAAATCCACTTAGTATGTAAATTTAAAATTACCAATTCAAGTATCATTTGATTAATAATTATATAAGTTTGAGGAACATTAGCTAAAAAAAATAGAAAACATCCAACAAATAAAATAAAATCCAACACCAAATATATATATAGAGAAACCATTTCAAAAAATGATCTCACTTAAGGAGAAGACAAATCTATACTAGTACAATGATATGCTTAACCATAACATTATTTTAGGTATTAACTTAACCCCTCTTAATTAGGATGAATGGGTGTGTCCCTCTATAGTTATCCCTATAAATAAGGAAGTTAGCTCTTTCCCACACCATCATAACTGAATCTCTCAAATTAATGTATTATTATCTAATTATTGGAGGTCATCCCTTCTAAGTGGTCTACTATTTTACTTAAATTTACATTTATTTCTAAGAAATCTCATATCAAATGGCATTTGAGCTATTATTTGTGCGAATAATATTTTTTCATCATAAAACTTAAATATTAATAATTAGGATTTTTTTGTTGAGGTTTAGACATACACATAAAATAAAGTTGAAAATAAAAAATCAAACTTTTATGATACATTTTACACAACTTATTTCATTTTTATTTCATTTTAACTAATTTGCTCTATAGTTTAAAATTTTGGAATTCCAT
>VDFB02328603.1:0-47759 GCA_007258455.2 Sequoia sempervirens
TCATTTCTCATAGAAGAAAGAGAGGAAGTCAACATTGGAACACTAGATAACTCCAGAATAATATAGCTAGCAACATCCTTGACCATTGAGGAAAATCCTATGTTCATAGCATTCTTCTTAGAAAGACAAGTGAGCTTCACATGGTTATATGCTAATATGCCTGGATTGGATCTTGAATTGGTTCTACATCACTTACCATTTCTACCAAATTCAAAACCATTCAAACATAAGTTAAGAAAAATGCACCCCCAAATTGCACTCCTTGTCAAGGTAGAACTTCAAAAGCTCCTAGATGTTGGATTCATTTGCCCTATTGATTATGTAGAATGGATATCAAGTCTAGTTCCTGTCACAAACCAAATAGTCAAATCAAAGTTTGCATGGATATTTGAAACCTCAATAAAGTTTGTCCCAAAGATGAATTTCCTCTACCAAACATTGACAACATAGTGGATTTAATTGTTGGACATTAAATTCTATCACTAATTGAAAAATTATTTGGATACAATCAGATCAAAATTGCCACTGAAGATCAACTGAAAACAACTTTCACATGTGCTTGGGGAACTTTCTATTAGAACATCATGCCATTTGAATTGAAAAATGTCGGGGCCACCTATCAGAGAGCCATGTCTACAAATTTTCATGACTATATTCATTTACTTATAGAAGATTATGTGGATGTCCTCCTTTCCAAATCCTTAGAATGAGGTGGCACTTAGTAGTATTGGATAATATTTTAACCCAACTAGAAAAGTATCAACTCAGGGTCCAATCATGCACATTCCTAGGATATATAGTCTCTCATAAAAGAATAGAATTCAATCCTACCAAAGTAAAAGCTATCTTAGACATGCCACCACTGACTAATATCAGTCAATTAAGGAAATTACAAGGAAGATTACAATCAATCCAAAAATTCATTGCTCAGCTAGTAGACATGACTCATCAATTCCAACATTTGTTAAGGAAAGGCATTCCCTTCAATTGGACTAACAAGTGTCAAAAAGAATTTGATCAAATCAAGAAATATCTATTGACTCCACCAATCCTTATGCCATAAATTGATGAAATACATCTAATACTATATGTGATAGCTACTACATCAGCACTGGGGGCACTTTTAGCACAAAATGATAATGATTGCAAAGAAAGGGAAATATACTATATCAGTCGACCTTTAGTCGGGTATGAGCTAAACTATAGCCCTATTGAGTGAGAATGTCTAGTAGTGGTATTCACAACACAAAAATTGAGATACTACATGCTAAATCACAAAACAAAGTTGATTGTCAGAATTGATCCTTTGAAATACCTTCTCAGCAAACTAGCATTAACATGAAGATTAGCTAAATGGGTTATGATCTTGAGTAAATATGACATTGAATATGTTGACCAAAAAGAACTAAAGGGACAAGTAATAGCTAACCAACTCGTAGATGCACCATTAAAAGAAAACCATCCTTTGGTATCTAAATTCTTACATGAATCAATCCTTTCCATAAACACACCAACAACATGGAAGCTATACTTTGATGGATCTTATACAAGCCATGGATCAGGAGCCAATATTCTATTTGTCACACCTCAGGGAGAATCCATTCCTAAGTCATTTTAGATAGCATTTTTCTGCACAAACAAAATGGATGAATATGAAGCATTATTGACAAGACTTCAAATGGTAATAAATTGGAAAATGAAGGACCTTCAAGTCTATAGTGACTCACAATTAGTGATTAAGAAATTTAATGATGACTATGATACCAAGGATGAGAAATTGATTGCCTACAAGCACATGGTAGATAGCTTCAGACTATACTTTGACAATATTTCCTTTGAATAGATACCAAGAATCCAAAAAAAAATAGTTGATGCAATGGCTACCATTGGATTTCTCTTGGAAATTCCCAACAATGCCTCACAATATCAGTTTTTGGTGTCTAGAATAATTGTTGATCCCCATGTTCAATGTACCCAGAACTGAACCTGTGTGTGAACTTGTTGGTCTTGAATTTCCTTGGTACAAAGGAATCTATGCCTATTTGCATGACCAAATTATCCCTCCAAAATTGTCCCTTAACCAGCCTAAAACCTTTATCTAACATACATCCAAGTATTCCATCACTAGAGACATCCTTTATAGTGGTAGCCTAGATACTACCCTCCTTCGGTGTCTTGACTCAAATGAAGCACAAATAATCTTACAAGAGGTACACCAGGGTATATGTGGAGCTCACTCTACTAGTCCAACCTTAGCTAAAAATCTCATGAGAACGGGATATTATTGGCTTATGATGGAATGTGATGCTTATCACTTTGCGAAGAAATGTCACCAATGTCAAATTCATGGAGATCTTATACATGCACTAGCCCGGGAACTTCAGCCACTTACTTTGCCTTAGCCATTTTCTTAGTGGGGACTCAACCTTGTAGGAAAAATCCATCCCACATATTTTAATGGACATAAGTTTATCCTTGTCACTACTGAGTATTTCACAAAATTGATTTAAGCCATCCCATTCACTTACATCACTAGATAGTAGATAGCCAAGTTCATTTCCTGAACTATATCATTTGATGCTATGGTATTCCACAATCCATCATCACTGATAATGGTCACCTTTTCAAAAACTAGGATTTCCATGAGCTTTGTGACAAATTCCATATCCAACACCATTTTTCCACTCCCTATTACCCACAAGGAAATGGACAAGCCGAGGTGTCTAATAAAACCATCCTAAAAATCCTAAAGAAGACTATCAATGATGCTAGCTGCGATTGGCACTTACAACTCAATCCCACTTTATGGGCCTACTGTACTAGTGTTTGTACTCCAACTAGAGCCACTCCATACTCCCTTGTCTATGGATTTGAGGCTATACTTCCTATAGAGGTCGAGTTACCCTCTTTGCAAGTCTCCATGCAATGATTGATTGATCAAGAAGAGTATCATGTTTCTTGTCTACATGAGCTAGAGTTACTAGATGAAAAGAGACAAAATGATTTGACACATCTGTAAGCATACTAGAATTGCCTTTGATGCAACTACAATAAAAAGGTTTGACCCAGAAGCTTTGACATTGGTGACTTATTCTTGAAAGAAAATCTGAAGAATCAAGCAAAACAAGAAAAAAATGGAAAGTTTGAACCTAATTGGTTGGGCCCTTATATCATTACAATATCATATAGATTAGTTTCTTGTCAGCTTTCTACTCCTAAATGAGACCCATTGTCTAAACCTATCAACAACATGCACCTTCGCAAGTATTACACTTGATTCTCATAGTATCCCCTTAAAAAGTCAAAAATACAAAAAAATAAAAATAAATAAAAAAATGGTCACCCTGATCTAAACCTAGCAAACATGCATCTTGGTGACAAAAAAGAAGTAAAAAAATAAAGAAATAAAAAATAGTAAAGAAATAATTCATCAAAGTAGAAAACCATTCGCGGTACGTGCTTTGGATAAGTACCATAGTGAAAACGGCAAACAAGTGCCATGTAGTTCTCCTTTCTCCTTCATCTACTATCCTCCATCTAGTCTTTCCCCCTTTCCACTCATCCATTTTCACATACCATTCACCCATAATAAACTTTTTCATCCTCCCATGGCTTGGAAACCACCGACATTTGGGTATCCCAATCATCCTTCATATTCACTTGCTACTTCCCTTTTGCACATAATAAATTGGTCTCGCACCTGATTGGGGGAAATTCCTTGACTCATGTCTAGATGGGAAATGACACATAATATCACCATCAGAAAATATCAAAGATCAAAAAAGGCTTATAAAGGCAATCAAAGATAAAAAAAATGATAAAACATCAAAATCCAAAAAAGATTAGAAAACATCAAAGAATAAAATAAAATAAAGAAACAATCAAAGATCAAAAATTAAAAACATCAAAATCCTAAAAAAAATAAAAAACATCAAAATAAAAAAAAAAATTAAAAACATCAAAATCAAAAATCATAAAAACATGGAGTATCTAAAAAATCATAAAACATCAGACAAAAAATCATAAAACATCAAAATCAAAAAAATCCTGAAAACATCAATATCCAAAAATCATTAAACATCAATGTCTAAAAAATAAAAAAAACATCAAAATCCAAAAGAAAAAAAGAAAAATCAAAATCCAAAAATCATAAAATTATCAAAATCCAAAAATATTATAAAACATCAAAATCAAAAATGAAAACATCAAAATCAAAAATCGAGAGAACACCAAAATCCAAACATCAAAAACATCAAAATCCAAAAAAAAAAAAAACCATCAAAATCCCAAAGTTGAGTAGGAGTCTAAGTCAAACTCTAAATTAAAGGTCAATCCATGTTAGAAGCGATCTAGCTATGTTGCCTTTGTGCATTTTGCTACATAGGCAAGCTCATCTTAAATGGGCCCCTAAGGCGTGGGTCAGTCCTTTTAGGTTGTCCAAAAAAATCACATGACTTCGTCCTTTGTTGAATAAGACAAAGTCAAGTTATGTCAAACTATGAGGTCTTTGCGCATTGCTACATAGGCAAAGCCATCTATTGATGAGCCCTTGAGGCCCCCCTAGGTCAAGTCCCTTAGGGTTTGTTAGGTCTGGTCATGTCCTTGGTTTGAACAAAATCATCATTCAAACCACATCATGAATCAACAAACGAACATAATCACCAAAATCTTTCAATAATCTTATAATCAATCAATCAAACTAGTCACACAATCAGAATTAGGCACTATGTCATTTGTCTCATTTGGTCTTATCTATTGTCTTTAATCAAGATGTGTCCTTCCTAAGATTAGAATGTGTCAATTTGGTCATTCACCTTAAGGAAGATATGTCTTTCTTGCAAATAGGTGCCTTGTCAACACTTATCATTTGGTCAACTCTATCAAATGTGTCCCTTTCCCCAAAATAGGATGTGTCTTTTTTGCAGCTGGGTATCATCACATCGCTTAGTCACATTCATCAATATTTGTCAAACAAATGATCAACCTTTGTCACAATCAATTTTGTCAACCTAGTCAATCAATCTTTCCTCATCATTATCTGTCCTTCCTAAAACTAGGTACAATAAATCAAATTAATTGGTCAACTTTTGTTAACTTTTCAATCAATCTTTGTCAACCTATCGATCAAATAAATTTGTCAACTTTTTTCAATTATCAATCAATCCTTGTCAACCTATCAATCAATTTAATAATCTTCGTCAACCAAATCAATCAAATCATTCTTATCAAAACTATTGGCAAGCACTATCCCTACTGGAAAACACTTTAATGGTCTGGATTTGTCTTATCTTTTTGATTATGGGTCATGCTACTAGTCTCCTTGAGGATGTTCTATTAACGGATTTAGAGGGATGATGATGGATCATGGCCTCTTTTCTTTGCTTGTTGTTTGTGGTTTGTCTTGGGTAAAAGATTGGGATAATTGGGTCCTTAGTATGAGTTGGGCATTCCTTGTATTTTTTACTACTTGTCTCTCCCAAATGGTCACCTTGCACACCTTGGTTTATGTCAGACCATGGTGTCTGTGAACCATTTGTGACATTTTTGATGCTTGATGATGATAAATATAAAAATTTAAGCATGAAAGTTGGTCCCTTGTTTCCATCTCCATCTTCCTTTCCTTTTTCACATTAAAATCCACCTTCTCCATGCTAACATTTCTTCTATTCTTCATCCTCTAGTCTTATCATCCATTTTGAGAGAACATTCATGTTCTTTGAACCCACCTTTTGTCTCGAGGTGGCATACCACAACCCTCCTAGTCATCCTTCCTCATTCTTTTCACTAGGGCATCCTAAGGCATCTCTTGACTGAATTTCTTTGACACAACATGATGAATTGCATTATGACAAAGAGGGGAAAAATGTAGACACTAAAAAATTTCCTAAGTCTGTGAGCATCACTTTTCTTGGTCATCATCCTCTAATAATTGAACAATTTAATTATATGATGATGCTTGGTCATACTCCTCTATTAATTAAATATTTTATTATTATGTAATTAATTCACTTTCTAATCCCTATTCTATGTCAATCAATTAAAATTAATTAATTGTGTCACTAATACCCCCTTTCTTCAATAATTAAATAAATCATTATTTATTTAATTGTTTATCTTTCATCATCTATCTATAGTTAGATAATAATTATTATTATTTGACCTTTTTATTCTTCTATAAATAAATAATTGTCAAAATTATTTAATTATGTGTCATTCTTCTCTCCTTTGAATAAATGATCCAAATCAATTATCCATGCCTAATTCCCATCTCCTCATTTAATTAAATTGATTAATTTAATTAAATGCCCCTTTTTTCATTTTCTCCAAATAAATAATTTGAATGAATTATTTATTTTCCACTTGTCCATCTCCTCTATTTTCTTCCATTTTCAAATAAATAATTTAAATAAATAATTTATGCCTCCTTTTTGGTTAAAGATTTCTTATAATTCATTTATGTCATAGCTTTCATTGTCGTCATAGTTGTCAGGCATCATAGCCATCAACATCATACCTATCATAATTCCTCCAAGAATGGTATATTCTTGGTGCATCAATTCTGGACCATTGATCTTGGAATCCTTCTAGAGAATATCTCAACCATCCATTTTGTAACCTCCCTCTCATGTACCCTCCACCATTGATCTTGGAATCCTTCTAGAGGATTAATCTCAACTATCCATTTGAAAGGTTGTCTATAAAAGCTACCCTCCTCCTCCATTTTCACCTTAACAACTAATCTTCTCCAACTTTCTTGCTTGGGTATGCGGGATCATCATGGAAAAAACAAGCCCTTAAGTGGGCGAAAATCTAGAAAAAATTAGAGTTAGGCAACTTGATGTAAAAAATTTGAATAAGTTATCTATATTATTTTCAAAATATGTAAAGAATAGAATCTAGCTTATCGATTGATGAATAAAGAGCTCTATTATGAATGGTTCATAAGGCACAACACTTGCTGAAGGTTTTGCAAATGGGGTAACAACTCAAACAGGCTTAACCTTGGAGAAAACTCCCTGGTTAAGCGCGCTTGAGCTGGAGCAATACTGGGATGGGTGACCTCCCAGGACGGACCAGTGCTTCACCTCTGTGAGCATCACCTAGATACAATGAGTGCTAAGTGGACCATTCGATATCATGAGAGATGGGTTCTTGTTGAACCACTACTCATGAAACATGAGTCAATGAGTTTGACTCGAATCTACATAGTTGAATCCTGATAGCAATATCATAATTTGACACGCTGTGGAAAAATACCTCCTACTTATCAATTGATGAGCTAAAGGGGCTCTATTATGAATGGTTCATAAGGCACAACACTTGCTGAAGATTTTGCAAATGGGGTAACAACTCAAGCGGGCTTAACCTTGGAGAAAACTCCCTGGTTAAGCGCGCTTGAGTTGGAGCAGTATTGGGATGGGTGACCTCCCGGGACGGACCAGTGCTTCACCTCTGTGAGCATCACCTAGATGCAATGAGTGCTAAGTGAACCATTCGATATCATGAGAGATGGGTTCTTGTTGAGCCACTACTCATGAAACATGGGTCAATGAGTTTGACTCGAAACTACACGGTTGAATCCTGATAGCAATATCATAATTTGACATGCTATGGAAAAATACCTCCTACTTATCAATTCTTCGTAATGTTAAATCATTATTTAGGAGTAAAGGAGAGTAAATCATTAATAATGACATTAAATGAATAATATCATTATTAACATGGTTAATATTGAAAGTAAATGTAGAATCAAGATTTAAAGATTAGTGGGTAATAATAATTTTAAATCAAATATGGGGAAGTGTTACACCACAAAGGATAATTGAAGTAAATAATGGAGTCCAAAATAAGAAAGGTAAGTTAGTTAAGTATTTCAATGTGGTTAATACACATGAATATATAATATTAATAGGAATTTACCAACAAATAAATATTTCATGAGTTAATTAATGATTCCAACTAATATAATCATATGTTAGGTAGAATGTTTACATGATAAGGGATATGTATATGAATGTTTAAATAATTACCATATTAATTATGTTAAATATTAATGTTCTTGTTGAATTAACACTAGTATCATATGTATATTAATATAGTATTAGTATTAATATTAATATTCACATTGATATTAATATTAATATTTGCAATAATGTTTTTGATTATAGGTAAAATAGGTTTTGAAGGGACCCCGAAACCCTTTACAAAATAAAATGTTGCTTCAACAAATAATCATGTTCAATTTTTCAAAACACCTGATAGTAGAGATCAAATTCAATATGATAATAACAACAAATTTCAAAAACTTTGTTTGTCTTCGCATAATATGGCCTTAACCTTTCAAACATTGTTTTCCCAATCTTTGTATGAAAATTTGAATTATAAAACATGTAGCACCATTCGATTTGCTTATGTTTTCAAACAACGTTTTTACTTTGATAGACCATGATACTATGTTGTTGTTATTTGATCGCTGACATTGGAGTGATGATGGCTTTTATATTGTGATGTGATGGTACACTTTATGGATGGTTATTGATTATGACATGCTTTCTGGGTAGCATAGTTGATTATTTGAGTTGAGATTGATATATGCCCATCTGTAGTTAATTGATGTTTTAGTTTCGTCAGTTTTGATGTAAAATTGTATTGGTGAAGGGAATGAGATTGCATCACTCGCTTGTGAGTGCCCTGTGATTCCGCTATTTTCTCTTCACGGTGTGATTGTTTATGATCTATATACATGTACGACATATGTTTTGATTGCAGGATTTTAGGTACAGGACATCGACTCCACCTGGATTCAGAGGTTTGAGCATGTCCATTGCCCAACAAAATAGTTGATTAAGAGATAGTAACTGGATTTCCTTGTCAAATCACAACCCTAGTCACAGTGTGTCATCAGTCTTTGTTTGGTTTTGTTGAGTTGTCATGTTGTCCCCATTTTCCTTGTCGTTTATTTATTTTGCAAGGTATGTTCTATGGGAAATTAATGATTAAAATGTTTTTAAGTGATTATTTAATTAATCTTGATTATTATTGTTAGAAGTTTTATATTTGATTTAATTAATTAAATTTAATTTATTTTGTAAAGTGATTTAATCTTTGTGATTAAATTTATTTTATAAATTGATTAAATTAATTAGATTAAATTTAATTAGAAATTAATATGTGAATTATGAATTATTAAATGCATAAATATCTTGTAATTATCTTAGAGGAAATATCTGTGATTTGGTTGAAAAAATATTTTATTTGTGACGTGTTAGAAAAATTAAACACTATTGTTGAGAATTAATTCTCGAAGAGATTAATTGCATTAACTGTAAGAGGAAAAATGCTACTTCACGGTAATGAGAAAATATATTTTTGGAGGTTGTTGAAAATTGGGGGAAGAAGTTTTTAGGAAATTTTGGGCTCTAGTTTTGTTTTCATCTTTCTGAAAAAGTGGAAAATTTGGAAGAAGCTTTGGTAAATTGGAATATGAAGGCAGAGCTCTACTTCAAACATCATTTCCTCAAGCATCTAGAGACATGTTCGTTAAATTGTTTTTATTTATATGCAAATTGGAAAGATTGCCTGCACAAGAAGAATATGTTTTTTGTTTAGAAGCTTTAATATATTTTGTAAATTTGAAAGATTGTCGTGTTTGGAAAATTGTCGTGAAAACTTATAGCTTCTGTGGAAATTGTTTTAAGCTTTGATTTGTTTGGAATTGGAAAATTGTCGTAAAAGCTTTAGAGCTTCTGTAGAAATTGATTTAAAAAAAAAATAGAATTCCCATAAAGATTTTATAGAGAAATTTGGAAACCTCTCTAAGAAATTGTTTTTAACAAAAGAAATCCCAGAGGGAAAACAATAGAAGATTTGAAAAATCTCTGTAAGAATGGATTTAAAATCTTCTTGTCAAAATTTGGGAAAAATCTCGTTTGTAGGGGAAAAGATCTTCCTGTAGAAGATTATTATTTTTCTTCCTATTAGATCTATTTGGCTGAAAATTTGGAAACCTCTGGTTAATTTGTAAATCTTTTCCTGTAGAAAAGTTTTGTGAATAACTTCCTATAGGAAAAATTGTGAAAATTTTCCCAATTGGAGCAATCATTTTGATGAATATATATATATATATATATATATATATATATATATATATATATATGTATATATGTATGTATATGTATGTATGTATGTATGTATGTATATTCTTTATATATGTTATTAAAAATACCTGTAGAATTCCTTTTGGAAAATTTATATTAAAAAAACCAGATTGTAGAAATCCAAATGATGATTTATATTCAAATCGCAGGTTTTTATATTTAAAAGTTTGTAAGTATTAATATGTGGGAGGTATTGGGCTATCTCCACAACCGCCACCCCCATGGGGGAGGCGGGTGTGGAGGCAGCCAACATTGCCCCATAGTGGCCACGCCCATGGGAGGTTTTGGCTGTACTCAGTCGACAACAATGGAAGTTTCGTCCGTCCCTTTTAATATATGTGATTTTGATTTTATATTGCTTTTTTATTCAATATATATTATATATATAATATGCATGTAAATGCATATATGTATATGAATAAATATATATTTTTATATATTTATTTATATATAGATATATGTATATATATGTATATATATGTATATATATATATATTTATATATATATATATATATATATATATAAGCTAGTTTATATATATATGTATGTGTGTGTGTGTGTGTGTTTAGTATTTTGATTATATATATATATATATATATATATATATATATATGTTTAGTATTTTGAATATATATATATATATAACATGAATATAATAGGTGCATGCAAAAGCACAATTTAGTTATTTTAAAATGAAATGTTTTAAAAGAGGAAATTTGATTTCTATATAGTTGAAATTGGGAAATTGATTTAAAACAAATAGATTTAATTTCTTTATTCTCTGTAAGTGAAATTGTAATAAGCTAGTTTATTCTGGCAATGTGTTATTGTATTTTTTTGAAATGGAAATTGGATTTAGGAAATCCTAATGGTAGCTTTATTTCTTGCCTAAATTGTTTATTAAATTGTGATTTCTTCTGTTCACATAAGTTGGGGAAATTGATTAGTTATGTATGTAAGTCTTCTAGATGTTATTTTATGAGGGGGTTGTGTTTATAGTTTAGCCCTTTGATTTCCCTTGGATAGCACACTTGGTTGAGTTTCAGTAAAACACCCGGTTATTACGAACGAGATGTGATGTCTCTTATATTTTGGATTGGGATTTAATATCTGTTTTGTGCACTGTGTTTACCCTTGGTTGTGGATTAGATCCTTGTGTTGTTAGTAGATGAGTGGTTCTCAATGGAGGCCGACACAAAGTGGTGCCAGGATAACTCATGTGAGAGTTAGTTAATTCAGTGGAAATTAAATGAATTTATTGGGGGAAAGGGTGGCTTAAAACACTTAACTAACATTAGGGGAAATTTACATAAAAAATGGGCCTCCTAAAGAACTCTAAAAAAACAAAAATTATCTCATATAATACAAATTATTTAAATATAAAAAATATAAATTACTTAATTACATGAGTTAAGCGGGACACACATTTCTATTATAATTCCTTAAAAAACTGAAGTCCATGATTTTTTAAAAGTGGCAACATATATTTCTATTATAATTTATTAAAAGCTCAAGTTCACTTTCTTCATTATTTATTTTTTATTTAAAAACTCTTAAACTCAAGTTTGGTAACTTATATTTTTATTATAATTTATTAAAAAACTCAAGTTCACTTTCTTTTTTCTTGATTATTTATTTTTTATTTAAAAAGTGGCAAAGTAAAAGTAACTTTAGATATTTTATTTTTTACTTAGTATTTTATTTTATATATATATAATTTTATAGATTTAGATTTATTATGTTATGTACATTTATTTAAATAAACACGTTTATAGATTTTATAATAGTATATTTATATTTAAAAAAGTATGCTGAGGGATATCTTTTTTTCCATAGTCTCTTTGATTTTTTCATTTTCTTTCCTTTGCAATTTTTTTTATTTTTTATTTTTTAATTTTTCTAATTATTTTTTCCATAGGTTCATGATTTTCTTGAACTTTTTCTCCTTTCAAACTTGAGTTTCAATTTTATTTTTTTGGTTTTATTTTATTTTTGTCCAATTTTTTTTTTTTTTTTATTTTTTATTTTTTTTAATTTATTCCAATTTATTTGGTTCATAGTTTTTGTGAGAACAATTTTTAATTTCTTTTGATTTTTTTTCCATTTTTTTTTATAGTTTATTTTATTTATTTTTTGCTATATATTTACATGAAGATTGTAGAGCGCCTCTCAAATTAAATAGTGGTAAATTATATTTTATTTTATATAAATTTTATATATTAAATCAAATTTCATATTATAGATTTAGATTTATTATTTTAAATATTTTTATAACAAGTTTAATAATTATGCCAATAAGCATTCTACAGGGGGAGATGAGAGCACTCATTTTGTTTGTGTAAATATATAGAAAAATAAAACAAAATTAGAAAATTAAAATTAAAAATAAATGATTTTTATGATTTTTAATTTTAAATGTTTTTTATATTTTTTTCTTAAAGAATAAAAATATTTTTTTGAAAATATAAAAAAATTCTATAATAGAACTTAAGAATATAAATCTAAAAAACAAAAAGAATATTTTATATTTAGAAAGATGAATGAGATAGAATAGGATATGTAGAGTTAAATTAACCATCATGAGTTAATTTCATAAGATTTTAAAAGTTTTATTTTATAAAATAAATAATTTTATTTTTTATTTTGGATGATGTCACCGTACAAGTTGATGTCATCTTTTAGTTGATTTTTGATAACTTAAAAAGCTAATGATGTCATCCTTAGGAGGCCCATTTTTTATGTAAATTTCCCCTAATGATAATTGTGCCTCGCTCATTGGCTCTAGGGCTCGTTTAAACTTGAGATGAGACAGGAAGGCCTAAAATGGCAAGATCATTATCTTGTCCTTTTGAAAGATATTTGATTTTGCATCGGTTTGCATGTGGGGCCGGGGGTTATGAGAGGCTACTAGGATAACCCAAGATGGGGGTCGGGGCCTAGGAAGATCTGCCAAGATAACCCATACAGCTTTTTGATGACACTCCTCCTATGACAACAGTTGTATTGTTCAGTGGATATACTTGATTCTTTTATTCTGGAAGCAATGTAACCTTTTTGTATGTATTTTTCTTGTATGGTATAATATTATGTGTTGCCTATGTCTAGAGGTTGTTGGTTTTGCCTAGGAAGCTCTTTTACTATCTCCTACCATAAGGGGTGGGCCTTCGGGTACCACTTGGTTGGGTGGAACGTGCACCTTACACCATTGGATTCCCATTTCATGTTCGTGATGGCGAGATCTACCAGATTGGAGAGCTCGTGTGTATTAGTTGCTTTGTACTATTTATTATGTTCTTTTGTATCAGTTGGATACTTTGTATATATACTACTCCTCATTTGTATTCGAGGAGGATTCTTCTATCATTGTAATTGTAACATTATTGAATGATCTTCCTCATTTTGGAAATGAGCTTTGTAATTGCTATATTGAATGAATGCAATCTATGAATGATTCTTTAATGTACTTTCTATCTTATGTGATGAGTTTAATGATTTTAGATCTATGTTCTTTATATCATGAGTTTAATTTTATATGTTATGGTTAGTTTACTTTTGTAAGTTATGGGATTCAAATGTAAGCATTGTCACGTACCTTAGAGGATGTATGTGTTAAGTGTAGTTCACTTTACTTGTTATTAATTACACCTTTTTAAAAAAAAAATGTTATGCTTCCATTGTGTTTGCGTCGTCCTCTAGGGTTACATGGCGCGGCGTTAGAAAATATCACATACATCTCATGTTGTGTTATATCTAACCAATGTTTTGTATATAGTTTATTACAATTAGGCCCAATCTTTTGTTTGATAACATCTCTACTATTTGATGAAGGATGGGTACGATCATTTCAAAAAGTTAAGATCAAATTCCTAACAACATTTTCAACCCTATTAGATCGAGGATCTCTACACATGATTCTTATGTTATTACAGGTATCCCTTCACCTGCAGAAATAGATGGTCTTACAAAGGACCGTATGTTTCAAAGTATAGTGAATTATTTGTCAGGGGACCTATTAGAGTCATATGCTTTCAATGTAGCAATGCTTGGGATCCAATTACATGAGGTTGAAGGACATGTGAGTAGAGCTTGCCGTTCACATCCAAGATCCTACTAGGCTATAGGTCCATATATTATGATTATTATTGTTTTGTATATAGTTCATTACTATTGGGCTTAATCTTGTGTTTGATAACATTTCTACTATTTGATAAAGTACATGTACGATTATTATGGTTGTTATGTTCGTTATGGTCTCTTATGGTCATTATGGTGTTGCAACTTTTTGAAATGATGGTCGTTATGGTCTCTTGTAAGACCATAATGTTCATTATTATTGTTCTGTATATAGTTCATTACTATTGGGCTCATTTGTTATCTGTGGGTGGAGGGACACACATGATAGCATAAGGACATGGATATGTTATATAATCATGGATATTCTCCATAGGGTCAATATTATAGCAATTAACAAATGAGATCCCTCTTTAGGTCCTCCAAGTCCATCCCTTCCTACCTATCTCTCTTCCCTACCTTTCACATGCTCCCTCCCTCTTTCCCCAAATCTAAGTTATTTTTCTCACCTCTAGGTCTATTGCTCTCTATATTCCTATACAGTGAACTTGAATATTACATCCTATGTACATTTATTAGTTATTATATATGTACATTTTTGTTAGTAATTTGTTATGGAGGCTCTTAAAAATATACTAACAAGTAGTTAAGTATTCTAAATTCTTATATATATAGCTCATTACTAAGAAGTAAAATTGATCATAGTTGGGCTTCATCATGTGTATCAAGATTATTGAAATAAGCAATTATTTCCTTTGCAATTTTATTCATTGACCTTCTAGTAGTATGCCTAGGTTGTTCAACATAAAGATTTAATTTCTTCATATCCATTTCAAGTAATTGATCTAAATTTCTAGAAGAATTTTTTCTCTTCACCTCTTTAGCTAGATTCATATGCTCATTTATGATGGTAGAAGAAAGTGATCTTGACCCCTCTCCAACATTTATTGTTTGCACCTAGGCCTCCTCGCTAACATCAACTATGTGTTTTTCAGCCTTATTCAAGCTCTAGTATCTAAATTTGGAATATAGAAACTGAAGTAGAAATTAAGCCAAATTTAGATGTTGGAGAGGGGTTAGGATCACTTCCTTCTACCATCATAGATGAGCAGACGAATCTAGCTAAAGAGGTGAAGAGAAAAATTGAAGAAATTTATATCCTTTACTTGAAATGTATATGAAGAAATTGAATTTTTATGTTGAACAACCTAGACATACTACTAGAAGGTCAATGAATAAAACTGCAAAGGAAATAATTGTTTATTTCAATAATCTTAATATACTTGATGGAGCCTAATTGTGATCAATTTTACTTCTTAGTAAAGAGCTAAAAGAGTCATTACAATCATTGGATGTAGATTCGAGTATGAAAAAGAGGAAATGTTTGCACATAGAAAAAGTTATTGTTGAAAATGTTAAAAAAGGTTTGGGTTCCATTGAGGAACAATCTTGATCATTGAATAAGGCCATTTCAAGAAGAGTGATGTTGACATTTATTTTAAGTGAGAAAATGGTAAAAAAAGACAAATCTCTTCACTTTCAACTGATATTGGTTTAAGTAGAAAGACACTAACACAATATGTGAAGAAAAGAAAAGTTTTGGATGATAGTACCACTGAAGGCAATTGAGAAATTATGTGTAGAGATCCCCAATGTGATAGAATTCAAGATGTTAGGAACTTAATCTCAACTTTTTGAAATGATCATATCTATCAATCAAATAGTAGAGATGCTATCAAACACAAGATTGAGTCCAATAGTAATGAACCATATACAAAACATTGATTAGATATAACACAATATGAAATATATGTGATGTTTTGTAATTCAAATCTTCATATAAAGATTGGGTTTTGAAGGGTTAAAACCATATTATATGAAGACAAACAAGGTTTTTAAAATTTGTTGTTATTATCATATCAAATTTGGTCTCTACTATTAGGTGTTTTGAAAGATTAAAGAAGAAAGTGATGGTTTTCAAAATGCACCTCTTAAACAAGCAAGTTAGTTCATAGCATCCATCTTATGTGATAAATTAGATGATGATAATGTAACTAGTCAAATAAACTATATAAAAGAACTTTGTGAAACATGTGGAAATTTAGCTAAAATGTCTTTGAGAAATGAAGATATCAACCTGACAAAGTTGGTAAAATGCAAGAGTTAGAAGTATGTAAAGTTTCAAACCAAAATTTGGGAAATAATCGACAAGATTAGATTATGTAGAATAAGAGATACCTATTGGAACATTTATGAAAAATTTCCATAAGTTGATACAACCATACATACATCATGTTTTTTCTCTAAGTGACAAGAACAACAATTTCAAACATTAAAGACATTTTTCCCATCTGGAACAATTTTATCAGTAGTCAACTTTGCAAAAAATTACTCTTTTGTACATCAAAAAGAGATTCAATCACAAAATTATTTTCTAGAGCAGATCAATATTATGTAGTAACATATCCATATAACCTAACGATTCCACCATCTGCAGTTACCCATCAGGTAAATCCAGGCCTTGGGACGTATGATTCTCAACATTCATAGAAGGATTAGTAAGTGAATTTTCCTTTGCAACAATCGAATGATCTGTAGGTGGATCAGGATGTGTAGTGCTATTAGGGTGATGAGAATGTTGTGAATGACCTATAGCCTGGCTGGATCTTGGATGTGAACAACAAGCTCTACCCACATGTCCTTCGACCTCATGTAATGGAATCCCAAGGTTTGCTATATTGAAAACATATGACTCTTATAAGCTCTCTGTAATGCCTCGCCACGAAACCCTAGAGGACAACACGCTACAACACAAAAATAGAACATTTTTTTTTTTGAAATGCAATGTAATAAATATTGTAGATGATACAACAAATCATATTCTAACCTAAGTCCCTCTAAGGTTCCATGACTACACTATAAGAATCATATTAACCAAACTATCAAAAATATTAAATCATCGCTATCATCTCATTAAACAAGGTTCCTCTAACAATATAAATTCCACTTAATCCATCACATTAAATGATCAACCAACATGAATTAACCATAACATGTTATTGATAGATACCATTCAAAATAAATTTCATTAACTCACATAAGCAAAGTACATCACTAACATTGCTCATTACAAGAGAGAGTTCAACAATGAATTACAACATTACATCATTACATCCATGTTTCCTCATGATCAATTGGGGAGATTATACATTAGAGTTACAATACATGATACAACTGAATTATAGTACAATACAAGTACGTGTAAGATAGTTCACTCGAACTGGAACAAGTGTAGTAGTCCGCATCATCAAGAGTAGTCACTACGAACATGAACAATAGTAAGGGAAACCCAATGGAGTACAAGACACATTCCACCCAACCATGTGGAACCCTAAAGTCCACCCTCGTGCTAAGAGATAGCATTAAGATCCTACAACAACAAACAAGACGACCACAACAGACATAATACCACAAATTGACATAACAAGGTTAGACAGGGGACAACTAATAATGCAACATCTTAAGAACACGAAAGAACATGCATTGCTTTTAGAGGACATGACATATCAAAGGGAGAGAACAAACAAGGGAATACTAGTTTGCAGAGGGAAGAGTGTCATTGCATGGTCCTGACATGGGTTACCCTAACAGTCTCTAACTAGACACCAACCCCCATTTATGGTTACCTCGACAGCCTCTCACTAGGCACTGGCCTCATAGGGTGACACATGTGGAACCAATCTTCCTTTCGTGAGGACAAGGAAGTTGGTCCTGCCAACCAGGCCTTCTCAACCTATCTTTAGCCTAAACGACCACTACAGGCATGAGCGAGACATTTACTTATCTTGATTAATGTGAGAACTACCCAACTCCCTAATTCATTTTAAGTTATCATTGAGTTAAGAAACTTTCACATGGGTTACCCTGGCATCACTTTGTGCGCCAACCCCCATTGAGAGCCACTCCCCCTACTAGCAGCTAGGAGACCCAATAAAATCACAGGGAAAATCCCACTTGCACAAATCACATAACCTCATGAACATACACAAAAAGGTAAGGCATAAGTCATCCTGCACACAAATCCCAATCAAAGCGAAGAATATACCTTGCAAGGATAATGACCCTCGTAAACTCATTCAATACAAAAATAACCATCTCAAAATGAATAATCATAGAATACATCAAATAGAAAACTCCCCCAAGCCTCTGGAAGACTTCCAAATCTATTAACACAAAAGGGACTCCCATCAAAAGACATTCACATCCATCATCCCATCATACACAAAATTCATGCAAAAACATTAACTCAATAACTATGAATTAAAGAGTCTACAAGTCAATTAATACAAAATATGAGAGGCTATCACTCCAAGGATTCGTCAATGCATTCCATTAACAACTTCCACATTGATCTAAAATAAGTTCATATAGTGAATCCTTTTCATTTACCATTTTCAAGTTCATTACTTAATATAATCTTTCAAATCTATTTATTCATGACCTTTAAATTCTGAAGCATGAACCTACTATTATTAACACCATTGCAAAACATTTACAAATATACCTGCACATACATAAATATATACATATGTTTATAACATATACACATAATTTAGTATATTTATATATGTATAGATTATATTTAAATGTTGTTCCCAAACTGTAGATCTTAATACAGTTCCAAATATATTTAATACAACATACATTTATATTAAAACATTGAATACATATATATATTAAAACAATAGACACACACACATACATATATGTATAATTACATGATCTCCAAACACAATAAAATCGAATGCCAAAATAACTGTATTCACCAAATTACATGGCACAATGCATGCAAGTAACCTTCAGTTTATCAAAAATTAAATATCAATGAATTCGCCTACTTAATATAATCGACCAGTAACCAGACTGTGGAGATATCCAACTGAATGACTTAGAGAAGATTTAGGTCACACCTATCATTCAATGTTTATTGAATTACATAGAACGATATATATTCATAAGCGGTTTCCTACGTTTTCCATCCAGCATCAAAGGTAATGGAAATTTACTATCCAATAACAATTGCAAGTATATTCATCATATGACCATCAAAACCAAGAAGAGAAGTATGTGGTTTCAATATGAGGTTTTGAATATAATTAGTATTGCCTATAGTTTACAGTAACCTAGGGGCGGCATGGTGAGCTTAATGCAACTTAGCCAAGTCAATATCATTCCACTAATGTCTAAAGGGATGCATGGGCAACCATTGTTTCCACATAAATTATTCATGGGTCTAAGCCAATGTAGGGACTACATTTTGCAACATTTATAAATCATTCTTCAACCTAATAATGTGCATATTGTACTTTCAGCAAGCTCAAGTTTTCAAATACACAACTATGCATGTATGGCGAATCTCATCTTAAAATAAACTAATCGACATGCAATATATTATCCATTTGTTACTCTCATAGGAAAGATTATCCCAAACACAACAGAACAATAATGATAACCTTGCAGGCTTGAGAAAGGAGACGCAAGGCATAGAGTCAACACTGGAATAAAGCCTCCTCACAAAGGTCTCCAAAACAGAAGCAATAAAAGCAGCTTGATGGAAAAGAGAAATGGGTTTTGCTGGACAACACTGGCTGTACGCAACCCCAAGGGAATTATCTCCAACATTCTAATATGCATAATTTCAACGGATAACAACAGCATAAAAACTCACAAGGAAAAAAAAACAATGACCAAGTTTGGTGTAAAGTGCGACTAGTAGTAACAATATGATCAAAATTCCTAAAAAAAATACAAACAATGAAAGATAGAGGTTTCCACTATAGAATTTGCACAATTGATTTTTTTCCAAGAAAGGTTTAGAAGATTCCCAAACCATGCATTTGCAAAATGGCACACTTAGAAATTAACAAGAATTTATTTTGCTTCAGCCAGAAGAATCATTCATTATTCGATTTCTAAACAAAATTAAAATTGAGGAACACAGAGGAACTTGAATCAAATCGAATGGTTGAGCTGAAAGCTGATGTAGAGCTCTCTACTTCCAATTTGCAGTTTCAACACACTTCTAATCTCCTCAATCACTGCAAAATCACCAAATTTCCAAATTTCCCCAAAAGAACCAAAAGAAGAGCTTCCAAGAACCAAAACAACTATTCCCAAAAAAACAAGATTAGTTTTCAGGTATGGTTGAAAATTCCCCTTTCTTTTTGCAAAATAACCAATATATTTTCCACTTCCCCAATCCGTTGCTACATTCCCTTTCTTTAATTTTATTTTCCCACTACTAATTCCACCACTCCTCAAAATGTTTACTAATAAAATATCTTTATTTAATTGCACATACTATATCCAATTTTAAAATACTTAATTTATTAGTTTTAACTTACCCTTTTTAATTATGTATCTACTCAAGTTGGGAAGCCCACTAAAATCTTTCATTGTAGGAGGTTGGCACAGGTCTAGTCTCCCCCACCCTCATGGTATACCACGTTTTTAAGACCGCAATTTATATGGGTCTTTCCTCTACAAAAAAAAAATTATGTCTCACCACAATTTAATTAGTATATTTATTTTTATATCTCTTTCTTAAATCATAATTTTAATTTTATTTTATCAATACCACAAATGTATTAAAACATTTATTTAAATTATCAAAATACCTTTTAACGTTAATAATCTTTATTTTAATATAATAATTACTCAAAGCACAAATTAAACAAATAACTCAATTAAACAGAATACCAAATAGTACCTGACCTCACAACAAAACGGAAGGCACCACAACAACAACATTGACAAACCAACTCGAACTGACCACATAGACAAGGAATGGCAAACAAATACTCATCCTCGTCAAGGATGATGGCTCAACATAGAGGACCAAATGTTATCTCCATTTCAACAATCTCCTTTGGGTTTAAGGCACACTCAAACCTGACAATTCAGGTGGAGTTGATGCCTCGTACCTGCAACCTGCAACAAACCACACCATCGAGCATGTACATAGTCAAACCGTCAAACACACTGTGAGAGGAAAATCACAGCGTCTTAGGGCACTCACAAGTGATTGATGCGACACTGTTCCTCTTCAAAAAATACATCAATGCACAATAATCAAATACTAATAACATGATAAGAAATTAGATAATCACATAATACTCATAGCAATGATACCCACATAATCAATTAAATCGTAAACTAGTCATGACATATACATAAACATCAGTGATAAAAGCAACATCAACTATTATCATAGCAATGAATCCATCATTGAGCAATGTATCATAATGTCTAAATACAAACAAGTGGCTGTCAATAACATAAAACAAATTGAGGGGCACTACATCCGACAAATAGCTCACTATACTTTGTAGCATACAGTCTCTTGTAAGAGCATCTATTTCTGTGGGTGAAGGGACACTTGTGATAGCATAAGGATCAGTAGTATGATCTGATGGTTTGAATTGTCTAGGATGACTCATCAAATATTAGCCCACATGATTAAAAGATATCTTAGATGTTGCAACTATTATATCAACAACACTTTCAATTGCTTCCCTTTGGTCTACAATAGGCATTAGGGTTGGAGAGATAGTAGGAAACTTCTCCCCAACCAAGACACAATAAGTTGGAGCCTATCGATCTACTCAATGATAAGGGTCACTATCAACAATCTTACCATGGCTCTGACCAAAATATGTTGGTAGGTCCAAGTAGTTGACATTGAGGCCCAAATGAACCTCAATGTACAACTAGTGTGCAAAATATAAAGAAATGTAGGTATATCAAAGCAGACATCTGAGCATTGACACATCTAGTCACCTAATATGCACTGACATGAGATCTACCATTGTAATGTGTACATTCTGATTTGAAGGTTTCTTTTGGGATCTATCAACTCCAAGCCCCAAAATAAACCACCAAATTTAAATGTTTTCCATATTACATTGGTAGATCTCAAGTCAGCGCATATCAGGTGACTATATGTGTCTATGCTTAGATGAACCTTCTGATATAATCATGTTTTCTTGTAACACATGATCATTATCCAAATAAATGATTAAATTCCTTTATATTTTGCACACCAGTTGTGTGTTGAGGTTTATTTGGACTCCATTGTCAACTATTTGGACCTACCAACATATTTTGGTCAAGGGTGTGGTAGGGTTGTTGATAGGGACCCTTATCATCAACCAGATCAATAGGCTCCAGCTTATCAGGCCTTAGTTGGGGAGAGGTTTCTTGCTATCTCCCAACCCTAGTGCATATTGCAGACCAAGCTGAAAGGGAAGCAATTAACAATGTTGTTGATATAGCAATTGCAACATCTAGCATATCTTTTGATCATGTGGGTAGATATTTGATGAGTCATCTTGGACGATCTAGACCGTTGGATCATGTTACTGATCCTTGTGCTATCATGAGTGTCCCTTCACTCGTAGACATAGATGGTCTTATTGGAGATCATATGCTTTAGAAGTATAATGAGTTGTTTGTCGGAGGATCTATTGGAGTCATATGCTTTCATTGCAGTAAAGATTGGGATCCCATTACATGAGGTCAGAGGACATGTGGGTGGAGCTTCTTGTTCACATCTAGGATCCAACTAGGCTACAGGTCCTTCATAACATTTTCATAACCTCGATAGAGTTGCACACCTTGATCCACTTATAGATTATTCGACTATTGCAAAGGTAGATACTGTAGCGCCCCTCCGTATCGATCATTCTGGAAATTTGTGTAAGTATTTATTCATGATTTCGTGATTCAATGTGTTTCGTTTTATTTCGATGAATAGTTGATTTGCTTGATAATTAGATAAATACCATTAGATGTATGTGTTGTTTAATTGATACTCATTTATATAGGAATATATATAAATATAATTGTTTATCAATATATTGTTGTACTCTAACCTATTACTTGATAATAGTATTCTGTTTAACAAATATATAAATATATATACATATGATTAAGTTTTTTAAAATAAAATTTCAAATGTAAAAGTAAATAGTATATATATTTAATTTTTGTAATTCTCTACATAAATCTATTTCTTAGAAGTTAATAAAGGGTTAATAAAAGATAAATATGTTATTATCTATTTGTTTAGTTAGTAATCAATTAAATAAAAGACAAGTAAGAATATATATATATATATATATATATATATATATAAAGCTTATAAATGTATCTTATAAAACTACACCTGCCCTTGCATGTGCCCTCCACCTTGCTTCAAGGCACTCCTTCCAAGTGCCACGTGCCTTGTCTTTGCATCCTCATTTTGCATGCTTTTCTTTGAAGGGCAGCTGAGCATATGGGAAAAGGGGATTCTAGTAAAAGCATTTTTTTGGGGGGAGACTTCTTGTCTATGCGTCCACAGGTTGCAGTCGACGTACCTTGTATGTGTTTCCACGTTTTGCATACATTTTACTTGCAGAGCGCTTCACTAATTTAGAGACTTGTGAGCTTCCTTGAAGAGTCCATTCAGGAATGTCCCGCAACCAAGTAGGTTTCTTTTGCAACTTATCTTCTGAAAAGCAAATGCAATACATTTGTAATTGGTGGTAATGATTGTATAATTTTGTAATTTTCGCATATGCTTTGTATTGATCAATGGCTGGATTTGAATTCAAGTGCATTGTGATCGACATCTAGGAATGTTTAGTGTACTAAAACTACGTATACTTTCATAACGTCTAAACGTTTTCTCCCGTCCTTCCATGGTTATCCCTGCTGATGTACATGTTGGTCGTTCCTTCAGTATTCCTGGTATTTGTTTCAATGCACATTAGTTTAGAGTGGTCCTGTCTTACAGATTGTATCATTTAGCATAATTCTTCACAAGAATATCGTATCTGATGGTCATGGTTCACATCTTTCAAACAACTTCTTCTCTTCAGCAGCTTAAGTAAAAGTCTTGAATTTAAAATGTCCTACTGCCCTCAGTCGCCATGTCAAGCCTCTAATCTTGTATGCGTATTCTGTGTTGGTGGGTGTGATTCAATTTTCCCACTTAACTGGCATGTAGGTCAGCCCTGTACTCCTAATGATCAACTATATATGTATTGCAATAAGGGTTATTGTTGTGTGAAGTATGTGCAACCCTCATCCACTAAACCTGTCTGACTGCGCGCACCTTGAACACAAGCAAAGCTTACAATGTTAGGATGTGTATCAGAGTGCTTCATTAATTCAAAATTTTTGAGAGCTTCCTTGTAAAATCCATTTTGTGCACATTCTGCAATCGTTGCATTTCATGAGATGACATCTCTTTGAGGCATCATGTGAAACAGTTCACACTTGTCTATGCGCCACAATTTGTATACATGTCTTCTAATGTAGTTGCAACTACAACGTCTGCCAAAATTTTCTTCCCTCGTTGTGCATGCAGGATGTCCATATCCCGTTCCAAAGCTCCCTTGATTGGCGTGACAGGAGGATGCTGAATCTAGATGTAGAGTTGGCTTTACACCTACCAATTGCATTTTCTTGAAATTTTCTAAAGCCCTCTTAGCAATCCATATCGTGCATATCCTGTGAATCATCGCCGACCCTAAGCTCACATTTCTTTGCGGCTTTCTGCCAAACAACTCACCTGTCTTATTTTTTATTCCTCATTCTGCAGGATTTGGCCTCACAATTGTTGATTGCATTTTCTTGGAGATTTCTTTAGCCTATTTAATATATCCATTTTGTGCATATCCTGTAATCATTTCAATCCATGAGATTTCATTTCTTGGAGGCATTCTATCAAATAGTTCAGGTGCCCTGTTTATGATTCTGCATTTTGTATACATGTGGGCCAGGGCACTTGCAACTTCAACATCTGATAAATTCCTCTATCTGTTATGCTTTGAGTGATGCCCATACCCTGTCCCTAAGCTCCCATTTTGGGTTAGGAGGGGAGGATGCTGGGAAAGGTTGTTGAATTTGGTGTTGCACCTGCCATGTACATTTGATGAAAGTCTCTAAAGCTGTTTTTGACAAAATCAAGTTAGGGCATTACAAAAGTTATCACCACTTAATGATTTTCCATTCGTTTCTCTTTATTATGCACTTTATTTTAATTTTCTGTGTTGCATACTATCTCTTTACAATATCAAAGAATTTCTATTTACTATGTTTCCTCTTGATATCTTATGAAATGTGTACCAATAAATCTCATAAATGTGTGTACTAAGGCGAGAGCCAATATTAAGTGTAAATATAAATATTTCAGTAACATTGATGATGACATTGACAAGGATATCAAGGAGAAATATTAATATTAATAATAAATAATAACTTTAAAATCAAATATCAATAATAAGTAAAGAATATATACATATGCACTTTATGTTGGGTTAGTGAGGATAATGTTAGCAAATGTGATAATATTATAAATATTAGTATTGTAAGTAATAGTAATTGCAAATATATATAGAAAGCGAGGATTCATATAAGTAAACTTATTTCACAATACTCTTATACTAAATGATGTGTCTTGGTATATGTAGTTTTAATCGGACATTAGTTTATATTTGACATATCATTATTAAATAGATGTATGTTTATATTTTATGACCTAGAAGAATAAGAATATGGTTTGAATAAGAATTCTAATTGGATTGTAAGATTATTAAGTGATTTTGATGATCTTTTAAATATTGTTTCCATTACAAACATTTAAATAATGATTTGTTAATATATAAGTGGATTTTAATATGTATAAATTGATTATGAGTTGTGATTGCTATAGGATTCAATGTCGTATATATATTATGGGTCTTAGTAATAGGATACTTTTGCCTAGGTAAATTAAGAAATTATATAGATAGAGAAGTGAGGAGAATAAATATGGAAAATCATTAGTTTATTTATGTTTCGATAATTGGAGGGGTTTGATTAAATATATTGAATTGGATTTTCTAAGAATGTTGGGTTCCTTTATAATTATTTTAATGGATGAATTAATTGTGAATTAATGTGTGAGTTGCCTTTTTTGTAAAGCTAGTGGTTAGTAATGAGTTTTTAATGTCTCCCAAGGACGCTTTGTTGAAGTTATCTTGTTTTAAGTGTTTGGATTATGTGAGCAAGTTGTTGAGTAATCTTAATGGTGGAGACAATGTCCTTCATGAGTATTTCATGATCGTTTTGATCGGTTGTTTGTGTTGAATTAGTGGGTTTTAATGTTGAGTTGTGAGTTGGTTGACTTTCTTATTGTTATGGCGGTTGAGTTGGTATTGAGTTCATTTTTGGTTATTTCTTAATGGAGTGAGGCTGTTGGTGTCAAATGGTTATTGAAAAGGGTTTGATTCTTGGGATTGATTTTGTATTGAATTGATTATGTGAGGGTTGCTTGAATTGAAAACCTTGTTGTTGATTGGGTATTGTTTCAATGTTTGGAACTTTATATTTGATTTTAGTTATTATGGTGGCTCTTGATTTATATTTGATTTTGATTATTGCCTTTTATGGAAGGAGCCTGTTTGTGCCCAAAAAGGTTATTGAGAAGATTTTGATCTTTGCAATTAATTCTGTAATGAGTTGATTTTGTTAGCTTTGAATGAGTTTGAAGATCTCATCATGTTGTTGCCACACTTACTCCACTCTCGTCGTTGTGTGATTGTGGATTTTATATAGTCATTTTGTGGGCCCTGATGTGAGTCTTTCTCTGGTGCTAATTTTGAATTGAGAGGACTTAAGGCGATGACTTTCTTGTAGTCCTATTTTGAGATGGTTGGGAACCTGACATGTTTGAATTACCTTAAGTAGAAATTTGTGGATTTTTGGTGTTTGAGACTTCCAGAGGCAATGTAGAAACTTGAATTATATTGATTTTCCATGATTGGACCTTTGTGATTCATTGATCTTATTTTTTGATTTTGAGTTCTTGCGGGTGTTACCTTGTACCATGGTGTTGACTTTTGATATGGATTTTTGGGCGAGAAGGTTCATGCCTCGCATACGTACTTGGTTCTCATGATTTAAGTGCTTTGTGTGATTTGGTACACCCCTTGATGTATTGAGGTTTTTTTTCGATGTTGTAGGGAGAGTGGTTCTTCATGGGGGTTCAACGCACAAAGGGGTTGTCAGGGTAGCCCATGGAAGAGTTGTTTAATAAGTGATAACCTAATAAAATTAACTAGTGGGCTTGGGGTAGGTTCACATTAATTAAATAATTAAGAAGCCTCGCCCATGCCGTTAGTGCTTTCACAGACTAAGGATGGGTTGAGAAAGCCATGGTCAACAAGATAACTACCTTGTCCTCACGAAAGCTAAGTGGTTCTGCATGAGTCACCCTATGGAGCGGTGCCTTGAGATAGGTAGTCAGGATAACCATAGATGGAGGTGACACCTTGTGATAGGTTGTTTGGATAATCCATGTAAGGCCATGTGATGACACTCTTCCTATAGTATCCCTTGTATTTCCTTTGTGTACCTCTGGAAGCTGTCATCTTGCAGGTAGTCGTTTTGATGTTGAATTATTTATGTTTATTGTTGTTCTTCAGCTTGATTGTTCTATTATCTTGCAAGTAGCCATTTTGATGTTGATGATTATGTTTCTGGTTACTTTTGTGTTGTTGAGTCTTGATGCTCTTTTTCTTGACTATTTGGTCATCTTGCAAGTGGCCTTTTGATATACTTGTTAATTATGTTTCTGGTTACTTTGTGTTGATGAGTCTTGTTGCTCTTCCACTTGACTATTCATTCATCACCTTGCAAGTAGTTGTTTTGATGTTGTTGTTATTCATGTTCCTTGTTACTCATGTTGAGTTGAGTCTTGTAGCCTTTCCTCTTGACTATTCTTGGCCGTGGGTCTTTCTTGTCATCTCCTAGCATGGGGGGTGGGCCTTTGAGTCCACGTGGTTGGGTGGAATGTACTATGCACCCCATTGGATCCCCTATCTGAGTTCGTGTTGATGTAGTTAATCCTGAACTTCACCTCAATGGCAGTTATACCATGTTTATTCAGGTATCATCCTTGTATTTGATGTATATTTTCCTCTTTGCGACATGATGTATATGTACTCCTAAAGTGATGTAATGAACTCTTGAAATGGATTAATGTATTATTTTACCTTTGTAGCCCGATGTAACTATTCCAAATCTTGTCAAAGAGGAAAAACAACCAGAACAATAGATTGATCACCTTTGGAAGTTGTACTTTGATGGATCCATAAGTAAAGTAGGTGTTGATGGAGGAGCAATGCTCATATCACCTGAAGGAGGCAGGTATTATTCAACTTTTAGATTTGCTTTCAGCTGTTCTAATAATGTTGTTGAGCACAAAGCACTAACACATGGCCTAGAATGGGCCAGAAAAAGAAAGATTAAGTGCTTACAGGTGTATGGTGATTCAGAATTGATCACAAATCAGGTTAGAAATCTAAATTTAACAAAGAATGATTTGTTGAAATTATATAAACACCGTGTTTGGGACTTAACTGAGGAGTTTGATGCATTTAATCTGTAATCAATACTAAGAAATCAGAATAAGCACACTGATAAACTTGTTTCCATAGGGTCACAGTTTGACATTCCAACTAAAATTCACAATGTAGAAGTACAACAATATGTGAAGGTAGTTGTCAGACCTTCGGTACCTAATAATAATGTAAGTTGGTAGATTTTTGACAATGATGAACATATAATTCATTTTTTGATGGAGGATGTAGAGTTTTCTACTGAAAACTAGCAAAAATTTGATCGATCAGCAATATGGTGATCAGATCATGCAATTAAAGTCTAATAAGTTGCCAAAGGGTTTGGTGACCCTTGAATCCATCTTCAACACTGATGATCAGGTTAGAAGAGATAAATCCAGTATTACAGTGAAGCAGGAGCATTACAAATCAATAGATATATTCAAGGGCAAGCTTCTTAAGCTTGGTAAAGTCTGTACAAAGGAAGAACAACAAGCCTTTATCTTGCTTTGCCAAGAATTCAGTGAAATTCACTTGGGAATATGGAGATTTGAATGGTTTTAACCCTGAGTTAGCTTAGCATACAATTGAGCTCGAACCCAACGCAAAACCAGTAAGACAGAAGCAAAGGCCCCTAAATCTGAAGTTAGAACATCTGATAAAAATAGAATTGAACAAGATGATCGAAGGTAGTATAATATTTCCAATCAAGCACACTTCTTGGGTATCAAACTCGGTGCCTTTCAGAAAGAAGAGCGGAGAGATAAGGTTGTGCGTTGATTTCTGTGATCTAAATAGAGCTTCACTCAAGGATCGCTATCTGCTGCCTTCAATGGAGCAAATTTTGTAGGTTGTTTCAGGATCAGAAAGGTTCTCATTGTTGGATGGATATTTAGGTTATAACTAGATCCTAGTTAAAGAGGAAGACCAGTACAAGACAACCTTTACCACCAAATGGGGTACTATGGTTTATAGAAAGATGTCGTTTGGATTGTCAAACATGGGAACCACCTTTCAGAGAGCAATTTATATGGCTCTCCAAGGTTTGATAAACAAGTTTGTTCTTGTTTATTTAGATGATATCACTGTTTTCTCACGAAATGCTAATGATCACTTTGTGCATCTTAGATAGGTTTTTGAAAGATACAGAGAGTATGGAATTTCTTTAAATCCAAAGAAAAGTATTTTTGTTGTTCACAAAGGTAAACTTCTAGGATATATTGTTTCTAAAGATGACATTTCTATAGATCCAAAGAGGATCGCAGCCATATTGGCCTTATCGTTGCTCGCTCATAAGAAGGGTTTACAGAGTTTTCTAGGTAGAATAAACTTTGTGAGGAGATTTATTCCCAATGTTGCAGCATTCTTGCAACCTCTCACAACCATGCTGAAGAAAAATATGCAATTCAGCTGGACAAGAGAAGGAAAGAACAGTTTTGAGCATATTAAAGAGGCACTTGCAACAACCCCTACTCTTATTAATCCAGATTTTGATAAAGATTTTATACTATACGCGTTTGGGGGAGTGGATACCATCTTCGCAATGCTCTATCAGCAAAATAATGAATGTATGGAGTAGCCTATAGCTTTCTTTAGTCAGGTTTTACATGATTATGAAACCAGGTATTCATTCATTGAGAAGCATGTGCTTGCTATAGTAAGAAGTCTCAAAAAGTTTAGACATATGTTGTCTAATAATAAGATACATTTTCTGGTAGCTCACCCAACAGTCAAAGAGTTTCTGCTAAATAAGGACATTAACGACAAGAGAGCAGGTTGGATAACCAAAGTCATGGAGTATGACATCAATATAAAGGTTACCAAGCTTTTTAGAGGTAACGGTCTGTGCGAGCAGCTTGTAGAAAATGAAGAAAACAACAGTGAAGAAGTTGCTATAGTCCTTAATAATGAAGGACATGTTGTTCCAGGTACTTCAGCTGGTTGGATCAATCAAATGATCCATTACTTGCATACTGGAGATTGTCCAGAAGGTATGGACAAGTCTAAACCAAGGTATTACAGATTGCAAGCAATTCCATATGCAAAAATTGATGGTGTTCTTTATAAGGACTTCAATGGTGTGTTCCTCAGATGTGTTTATCTGAATCAGACTGAAAGAATTCTCAAAGAATTCCATGATGTACCTGTTGAAGGTCACTTTGCACCACGTACTACAACTCTAAAAATAATAAGAGCTGGATATTATTGGCCAGATTTGTTCAAAGATGCTCATGCTTATGTGAGAAAATGCAATAAATGTTCATTGTTTGCAAGAAAACAAAAGTTAGCAACCCTTCCCCTAAATCCAATTTAGGTTGAATAGCCTTTTGGAAAGTGGGGACTTGACTTCATCGGTCCAATCAACCCGCCGTCAAGCGCAGGTCACAAATGGATTTTGACTGCCACAGACTACTTTACAAAGTGGATTGAAGTAGTTGCTTTGAAAGATGCAAATGAAACATCAGTTTTGAACTTCTATCAGGACTTAGTTTCCAGGTTTGGTACACTTGATTCAATTATTTTTGATAATGCATTAGCTTTTATTGGTCTAAAAGTTTCATATTGGTCAGTAAAGCATAATATTTATCTAAATACTTCGTCCAATTATTACCCCTAGGGTAATGGACAGGTTGAATCAATGAATAAGAATCTGATAAAGATCATAAAGAGGACTATTGAAGATAATCAGAGGTCATGGCATGATAAACTTAGGTTAGCCCTCTGGGTTGATAGAGTTACACCAAAACGACCAACAAGTTTTTCACCTTATGTTTTGATTTATGGCAAAGAAGCCAAATTGCCTATCTCAATTGAATTGCCAACTTTGAGTTATATAAAAGAGCTTGAGTTACTTGAGGAGTAGCCAATGAAAGTCATGCTTGCTCAATTAGCAAAGTTGGAAGAAACCAGAAAGGAAGCTTACAAAAAGCTTCAAATTCATCATTCTCAAATGAAGAGGACATTCGATAAGAAAGCAACAACAAGGATCTTCAATGAAGGTGATTTAGTATTCAAGTGGGATGAATTAAAGAGCAGACCTAGAAAACACACAAATTTTGACGCCATGTGGGATGGCTCGTACATTATTACAGAGAAGAAGGAACACAATGCATTTCAACTTTCAAAGCCGGATGGTGAAGTACTACCAATCCTTGTCAATGGGATTCACTTGAAACAATGCTATTAAGCATCAAGCTTTCAGTCGTACATAGTAGAGTAGTTTTCAGTTTCATTATGCTTTCAATAAGTACCCCATGGCACATTTCATTTCAGTTTAATTATGCTTTCAATAAAGTGCAATTGTTGCACATGATTTTCGAACTCTGTCTTCAATAGAGTTGCAATAGTTTCTTTCAGTTTGTGTGGTTTGCAGCCGAGTTACAGTTTTCTGAGTCAAAACAGAGCAAAAATGGACTCCATGCTCAATGGATAAGCTATATATTGGTCTATGGTGTTTAGCAGGCAAACACTCCGCAGAGGTCGCCAATTTGTTACCTATTTTTCACTACAAGATCAAACAGGTGGAGCTGAATTCAATTCATCATTTAGAGGTACAAAATCAAATTGCATACTATACAACTATTGATAATGCAAACATAGAAAGGAGGATGGTTCATCACTGCATGTAATGATGAAGCCATCGATGCTTGATATCTTTGAGTAGTTCTGTCGAAGCTCTTTGATCTCCTTCGACTCCAGTCTCCTTGAGTTTTTTGTAGGATAAATGATGATGATGTTAGAGATTTACTCTAAGAAACGATGAATCAAGATCAATCCTATGCCTACATTACCAACAAAAATATAACATACATTCAATTAGGCATCCATCAGATGATTTCATTGTTCACAAGGAAAAGAATTCAATGGAAGCTTTCAGCTTTGATTATTTTTGCTAACTTGTTTGTTTAAATGTGCAGGAACAAGTTCAATATGTTCATGATCATTTTTCATCAGATATGTGGAGCAAAACGGGCTCCCACTAGGATTGAGCCTGACATATCAGAAAAGGGTCCTCTCATTCAACATTCATACATGAGAGTCTTCAAATAATCATATATTCAATTACAGTCATCAAGAAAGGCCTGTTGTAATAAGAGAAATTCACAAGAGCAACCTTTGATACATTATGACAAAAACAAATTGAGCAAATCATCCTTTCACTCATCATTCAAAGGAACAATTAGAAAATGTTTGAAGGAGCATAATCAATTTCATGCAATAGCTTAGTTTTAGCTCTATTTTATTCACATTGTATTCACATAAAGTATGGAGCCTCTTTATACTGAAAGGAAAACAGAGCACTAAAGCAATTAAATTGTTTCTTATAACTTCAAAGCACATACATAGTTCATCAAGAGACTCATGAGGAACAATGACATCATGAAGGAAGTCTACATGGCTGTAATAAGAGCATGGTTACATAAAAACATCAAGAAACATCACCAATATATCAAGGGGTATGGCTGCCATTACTATTTGCCATTCCCAATTGCTAGAGCTGGCAAAATTAAAAGAACAAAAAGGAACCATACTTTATGCCTATCAAAGAGTGCATCAAACATCAAGCTGCTATAGGAAGCTTATGCCCATGAATAGAGATGACATAATAGTTTATGATAGTCCAATAGCATTAGAGGCAGCCATGAAAGTCATAAGGAGTTTAAAGGAGAATAAACCATAAGCATGCTATCAATGAAGAGAAAATGATAATTTAGCATTCATTTTAATATTCAGAAATGATAGCAAACTTTCTATATGGTAAATAGAAAAAAGGAGTCTTTACAGAGCAAGTAAAAGCTACAGTTTGCAACTAAGAACAATGATGCCAATGACAGGACAGTAGTTATGTATTTTTCAAGATTTGGAAGAGCAATAAAGGTTAAGAAAAACTTCGCCAAATACAGTCATGAGTAGTTTTGAATGATTAAGGATAGTCACCGATTCATTTGGAGAGTTTAAGGATCTTGGCAAGACAACAAATAATCAATCTTAGAATGAGCAGATCACAACAACATGCCAATGATCACAAGATAACATTGCTAAAATCCATATTCAAAGTTCAACACAGTCACAGTATAGTCGTGCATAAGAACGGATTTTATTAATCAAGTATTGTGCTACAGTATAGTCAAAGGAGCAAATACAGAGAGTTTTGAGCAACAAACCCTTCTAGGGTTACCATGGAAGACTTCATATAGTCATATAAAATGAATGGTACAGTCATTAAGTATCAAAGTAGTTCAAGTGCAAAATGAAAGGATATCAAGGTTAGTTTCTTTTAAAGAAAAGTTGTCTAGATAAATACACTTGTAATTATGTATGGTAACATAATGAGGTGAGCATTAAAAGAAAACAGAGACAGGTACTTGCACAAAATTCCAGAATGATTCACAGCAAACCGTGCCATCATAGAAGTCTCTTCATAGAGTTTTGAAAGGGTATACTTCCACAAAAAAAAGATAAGAGTTACAGATTTGTATATGCAGAAAAGCAACAAGTGCAATGTACGAGATCACTTAGAGTTGGCTCATAACTGAAGATTCTTTTCAAAATCTCATTCATATTACTACCTTGCACATATTTATCCATCTTTTTGTAGAAAAAATGGGGTTCTCCAATAATACAGAGGCACTATTTCTGTTAGGAGTTTTGTTATAGTCAACACCATGAACATTCTGAGCAAGAAAAATAAAATACCCAGAAGTTTCAAAGCCCGTGGCCAAGCACAACAATATGAAAATACCCAGATGAAAGCAATATTCACAGAAGCTCAAATACCCACGTAAGGGTTTTTAATTAAAATGCAGATTTCTCCAAGATAATTGATGCCCATATGAGGATTTGTTTAGAAAACAAAAGAGGAAGTTTTAGAATGTTCTGTTAAGCATATACATGGTGCGGCCTAGAGACAAATTTTGATTTTAAAATATCAACTCACAAAGGAGGAAAAACCCATTTAGATTGCATCAAATCTGAAGATGCTTGAGGCAAACAATCGTTACAATATAGATTTGAGTGTTTTCTTTACAATAATTCTTCAAGAAATCTACAGTGGTCACTACCTGTGTTACAGGTTATTTTGTTTGAAACTAAGCTCAATATGAGCTATTTAAGAGAGAAATACGTGGCAAAAGGAAAGGCATTCACTTACCCATGGCGTTAGAAAGAAACCATCATTCAAGTTTTTGCAAAATTTAGATGATAATGCCCAGGTCGAGCTCTTATATGGCGGCCAGATGGTGTAGCATCAACAAATAAACACAGAAACACAAGCAAAAATACAAATAAGAACCAAACAAGAAGCCAGCGGCCATGAAGAACTAAATCTCAACATAGAAGTCGAACACAGAAAAAAAGCATCAAAATATGGACTTGGCTATAGCTAAGAAAGTAGAAAAAAGCTTCAAAATTAGAAAGAAAAGTTTAGATTTCTATCAGAGAAACATTTACCATGTATTTTCCTACCAACTCCCTCAGAAAACCACTCAGAAGCAGCATGTAGATCAAGAGTTTTGAGCTCCAAACCCTGCCCCAGATGGTGGCGGCGCAACAAGAGCTCCAAAAGTTACCAAAAGAATGTGAAGAATGGTAAAAAATGATTAGGGTTTGAGCAAAGTCATTTCACACCCTAATTCAACTTGATAATTATTTTTGACTATATTTTATGAAAAACAAACAAAATCATTTCATGCATGTGGTATTGACTTCAAAGTCAATAGAACCTAATGATGCATAAGGGGCCCGTGAGTTTTGAGGCTGACTTCAAAGTAATACTTTGATTTTAAAATATTGCAATCTTGCATGGATTTATAGAATATCAAATAATCAATTAAATATTAAAAGTAATAATATTATTACTTTAATATTTAGACATATATAAAGGGTGATATTATCAATTGTCTAAATATTAAAAAAATCATTTGATGATTATCTTTAACATTTAATCAAATGAATGCCTTCTCAAATCCATGCAAGAATACAAGTGAAAGCTAACTGAAGGACTTAATCATGCAAGTTATGAAGATTATTGGCACCTTACTCCAATTCTACATCAGTTCACGAAATATCTTGATCATGCACATGGAGAGGTGGAGTTTTCTAGATAGTGAAATCAGTTTGCTTCAGTTTTGGGCCATTTTTACAAGAATTTTCTCTTTTGCTCGTGAGAGCATATTGTGGAGATATTTTTGACTTCAGTTCATTTTTAGTGTTATTTTCATGCATTTTGGAGCCAGTTCAAGTTACTTTTCAGTTGTACACATTGTGACTACGAGTTTGAGCCCGAGTTCACTCATTTTTGCATGAGTTTGAGCTCTTCTTTTCCATATCTTTATTTTTGCTCGGGATTTGCCTTGGAATTGTCATTTTCTATACTGAAATTGACTTTCAGTTTCACCTTCATGCACTTTGGAGTTGCCTATCATTGTATATATTGGAAAAAGTTAGTCTTTTTCCTCTAGTTCTTGTTTTTTAGACTTTGCATTCTGCAAAGAGAAATATCATGTAACTCAGCTTTTAGTTTCAGATTAATACAGTAACAGGTTTACAAGTTCGATTGGTCTCATTTTGTAAAGTTT
Organism: Sequoia sempervirens; assembly: GCA_007258455.2. Lineage (NCBI taxonomy): Eukaryota > Viridiplantae > Streptophyta > Pinopsida > Cupressales > Cupressaceae > Sequoia > Sequoia sempervirens. Next base: position 36,236 of record VDFB02328603.1, read on the forward strand.
CATTCAATTTCAGTGAAATCAAAAGTTTGCCTCGTCATTATGATGTTTTTATAAATGATTTGATGAAGTTTTACTATGTTTAATATCAGAACCTTTAAAATTATTGTCTCATTTATATTTGCATGCATTCAAAATAGTGAAATTCACAAGTCTAGGGTTGTGTAAAAGAATAATCTATTCTTCTTTGCTGAGAAAACTTTGTTTTCCTTCAAAGGTGGTTTATTCACACCTTCCTTAGAATCATTTTTTTGGTCAAACTATCGAATTGACTTGTGTGGATAGTTTTTCTAAAGTTTCTTGTGAATCATAGTTGCAAGTCTTTGTCAATTAGGTGCATCACCATTAATTTACAGTTTTACGTGCATTTATTACATAACTTTTATCCTTTTTCCAACAAGTTACCAAGTTATTAATTTAAGAATCATATAGGAACCAGCCTAGAATTTGGAGGTCTATCTTTTCCATAGGAATACCCACAGTTTGAAGATAGTTCCCATGTTTCAATAGATTGTTGAATTTAGTCATTCAAGCATTCAGGTGCAATCTATTTGACAATAGTTATAATTTCAAAAAAAAAAATTGTGTGGTAATTTGTTAGTTTAGTTGTCCTTTGGGGTTTGCACGACAGGGCATTACAGATACACCTAATGATTCTTCTGCGAGTGTTGCACATCATACATCCTAGGGTCTGGATTCACTTGAGGAGTAGTTGCAGATGATGGGATCATTAGATTATATGGATATGTCGTTATATAATAGTGATCTGTTCTGAAAAATATTATTTATGATTGAATCTTTTTTGTTGTACAAAAGAGTAATTTTTTGCTATACAAAAGAGTATTTTTTTGCAAAGTTGACTACTGATAAAATTGTTCCAAGTGGGTAAATATCTCTTAATGTTTGAAATTTTTGTGTTTGCCACTTATAAAAAAAAGTATGATGTATATATGGGTGTATTAATTTATGAAATTTTTTCATAAATGTTCCAATAGGTATCTCCTCTTTTACATAATCTAACCTTGTCGATTCTTTCCCAATTTTGGTTTGAAACTTTATGTACTTATAACTCTTGCAATTTACCAACTTCATCTGGTCGATATTTTTATTTCTTAAAGGCATTTTATCCAAATTTTCACATGTTTCACAAAGTCTTTTTATGTAGTTTATTTGAGTGGTATTATCATCACCTGTTTTATCACATAAGACAGATGCTATGAACTAACTTGCCCATTTAGGTGTAAAATCGTCACTTTTTTATCTAATCTTTTGAAATGTCTGATGGTAGAGATTAAATTCAATATCATAACGACAATAACAAGTTTCAAAAACCTTTTTTTTTCTTCACATAATATGGCCTTAACCTTTCAAAAATTATTTCCTCAATCTTTATATGAGGATTTGAATTACAAAACATCACATGCATCTCATGTTGTGTTATTTCTAACTAATATTTTGTATGTAGTCCATTACTATCAAGCTCAATCCCATGTTTGATAACATCTCTTCTATTTTATGGACGTATATGAGCATTCCAAAAAGTTGAGATCAAGTTTCTAACATCTTCAAGCCTATCAAATTGAGGGGCTCTACACATAATTTCCCAATTGCCTTATAAAGTACTATCATCCAAAACCTTTCTCTCTTTCACATATTGTGTTAGTGTCTTTTTACTGAAACCAATCTTAATTGAAAGTGAAGAGATTTGTCTTTTTTTGGTTTTTTTTCACTTAAAATAGATATCAACATCACTCTTCTTGAAATGGCCTTGTGTGATGATCGAAATTGTTTTCCAATGGAACCCAAACATTTTTAACATTTTTAAAAATATCTTTGTCTAAGTGCAAACCTTTCCTTTTTCATACTTGAATCTACACCCAACAATTGTAATGATTCTTTTAACTCATTACTAAGAAGTACAATTGATAACAGTTGGGCTCGATCAAATGTATCAAGATTATTGAAATGAACAGTTATTTCCTTTGCAGTTTTATTCATTGATCTCCTAGTAGTATGTTTAGTTTGTTCAACATAAAATTTCAGTTTCTCCATATCCATTTCAAGTAAATGTTCTAAATTTATAGAAGATTTTTTTTTCGTCACCTCTTTAGCTAGAATCATATGCTCATTTATAATGGTAGAAGGAAGTGATCCTTAACCCTATCCAACATCCATTGCTTGCATTTAGGCCTCCTCCCTAACATAAACTATGTGTTTTTCAACCTTGTTAAATCTCCAGTATCTAAATTTGGCTTTACTTCTACTTCAGTTTCTGTATATTGAGCCCATGCACATAAAATTCATATATATATATAGAAGAGAAGAATTTAAAATATTTAACTACCTTTCAATATATTTTTAAGAGCCTCCATAACAAATTACTAAAAATAATGTACATACATAATAACTAATAATTGTACATAGGATGTAATATTGAAGTTCATTGTATAGGAATATAGAGAGGGATAGACCTAGAGGTGAGAAAATAACTTAGATCTAGGGAAGGAGGTGTAATGCCCAAAAAATTCACTCAAAATGTAGTTAAGGACAAAACAAAACTATCAAATTTCAATCCTAAACACTTGCATGACACTCAAAAGGTTGCTTCTTATGCATGCATTTAATGGAAACATAACACTTCACCAATCAATTTAGAAGAACTTGGTCAAGATTATAGTTGTTGTGACCTTCATGGTCAGAAGACACCATCAAGTCATAAATTATTCCAATACAATCTATTAGTATTAACACAAAGTAATGAAAAGAGAGAAAACCCTAAAGGGGCAGACCTAATTCCTCGAGGGCTCGTTTTTGATGGTCTTGCCTACGTATATACTTCACAGAGGAACCGTAGTTCGACACTTTGAATTTTCACACGACTCAGATTGGTTAATAACAATATCAACATATAGGTTCAACTCACCACTAATTTAAAAATAGTTTAGTACATACATAACATGTACAACAACAAATAATTAAAAAGGGTTTCATCGTTCTATAAAGTGTAATGATTAACTAGAACATTATAACACTACGCAAGATCTTTTAACAAAATGTGATAGCCAAGTATTGTCAAGGATGAAGACAAATGTATCATACCTTAATTAGCTGATTTTAGTTGCAGTTATGGTTTATACCCAAACATTATGAAGGTCTCAATATAACATTAATAAGTTTAGGAGGTGCTAGGTTAATAAAACAATACACATATTTAACCTATCAAGACAATTCTATTGTCATACATTTTTGGTTGGCTCAAGAATATAGCTAAGGTGGAAACATAAATGATCTAGCAAAAAAAAATGTTTTAACTTGCAGCAATAAGTTTCATCTCTTAGTTTATTTTATTTGAACTTTATTTCCATTAAAAATGTATTATAATTGCACTATCCTCATTATATTACATTTAGGAGAGAATGTTTTCTAAATGAACACACAACATAATTCTAGTTGGACACAGTCGTCTGGAAGAAATAAATGTAGCACTCTATTATATACAACCTTCATAGAAGTTATACAATTTACTATTTAGCTTCCATCACACACACACACACACACACAGATATATATATATATATATATATACATAAGATGAAAGTGTCATGCCTTAACTTTGACTGAAAGACAAAAACACAACTAAATATATATTAATATAAGTATTATCCAAAAATGATATTAATACCAATATTATATATATATATAAGATGAAAGTGTCATGCCTTAACTTTGACTGAACGACAGAAACACAATTAAATATATATTAATATAAGTATTATCTAAAAATGATAGTAATACCAATATTACGCAAAAATAATATTAATATTAGTACTATCCATTATTATACCTATCAATTATGTATTTTTATTATCAATTAATCTTAATCTTAACATTGAAAATATTAAATTAAATATATGTTTATATAAATATGGGTAAGAATATAAATATAAATTAAATAGAATATATATAAAAACCGTTCCCTTTCATTTAAAATACTAACTAATAAAAATGCTTTTAGATCTAATTAAATCCCCCCTCTATTTACTTATTTCTTTATTCGATGGCCTATCCTTTTATATATAATTTAACATATTTTTTTTCAAAAAAAAACGTCCACAATTTTTTTGTTTTTTTGTTTTATCTTCATTTCTTTATGTAAAGAGTTTTGAAACTTATAAAGTTTCTATGTAAGAGGGCATGCTAATTTTACGGGAGACTTATGTGTTTAAATAATAGACTTTAGATTATGGCTAGTCTTGCAATTTTGACCATATTCACCGGATTACTTATATTCAAGCCGTAAAGAATGACATTTCAATTGAAGGTTTACAGTAATATATGTTGCTGGAAAAAAAATAGTTAACTATATATTGCCATGTAAATGTTGTTATTTTCGTTGCTTTCCTTAATTTTGTATATTCGAAAGAATTGATATGTGCAACATGTTTTGTAATAAATTTTTGCTACACCCATGTCAAGAAATATGTTTTTTTTTTTTTTTTAAATTCTGAAAGTATAATACTCCATAAATAAAGTGGAGAGTATAATATTGGGAATTTGGGGTCTAACTGTTGGACTTAGGGAACACTAAGAGGAGAGGGGGGAGGAGAGAGCGGGACGAGTGAATTAGTGTTCAGCTTTAAACTTTAAATTACAAACTAGATCTGAAATCATTCACATCACATATGCAGAAATAAACATGCAATCATTAAAAAAAAGTACACATAACACCATAATACCAATATTTTTGCATGGAAACCCTGTTAGGGAAAAACTACGGTGGAGGTTAATCCATAATTTATACCTTGTTAAAAGTATAAAAAATGTAGAAATGCACTTGCATTCAGGCACACTGCCTAGAGCTCATTGCTCAAAAGAAAAGAAGGCTCATTGCCTTACAAAATGTTTTAGATTACAACAAAAAGATGAACTCTTGAACATATTCTAACCCCCTGTCAGATTCACACTTTCTGCTCCTCTTCTGCTCTGCTCTGCTTCAAAAATATCTCCAACTAACTGTGCTAGATCGATCACAAGTCTTTCTGATGTTCTTTATACTCATCGACACAACTTAAACACACAACAACTACTGCCACATACCGAACACACACCCGTACTTCAAATGATACATATATATACTCGCTACTTAGAAATTTTATCTACATGTCGGCTTAGACAAAATATGGAGAAATTCTCCAATGGTCGGCTCAAATACTCACACAATTTAATGCGCACCTCCCAAAAGTCAGCTAAGACTTAGTTGGGACCCAAAACTAATCTTCGAACCAAAACAATTATACTTTATACCTCCGCATATATCCGCACCACGATTCATATATCAAGTCGGCCTTAAGGAACAGATAAACAGAAAAATAACTCTGTTGGATCTCTTAACTTGAGCATAGAATAACACATCACCAAAATTATTAAGCACGATGATAAGGATGCCAAAACACTTTCTTCAAGATCTACAACGTAAAATGATCATCTGGTGAAGCATTCAGATCAATTATCTGACCAGATACCCTGTTTCTTAACTGTTATTCCGGTAAAGCACTGTACCCTATTCTTTCTGCGGGAATGAACAAATGCAGATCTGCAGACCTAACAGATGACTTAGGTTGCCATTAAGAACAACACTAGAAGTCATACACAATCTCCTCAAACCATATGCCAACACTAACTCTATTCATTAGTGAGTGGAAATTGCTGATTCAACAGCAGATTGCTTGGTAATTTGAATTTCAGTTGCACACACAGAATAGGTTCAATTGTTAGCAGTGGGTAACATTGACATCTCCCTGGGTATGCCTGAGTTTACTATGTTCATCCCCCCTTCTCTTTCTCTCCGTTTCAACCGTTAATTTAAATCCAAAATAGCATATGGAATTACTCAAAATGGGTAATCCTGAGACGTAGAAGCATGGGAAGTGCATTTCCAAACTTATCATCAATTACATCCAACTTTTAAAAGAATTCCATTAATCAATCCTCTCATTGGAAAAAGGTGAGGCCCAACTTGCCAGCAATAAGACTTATTTACACACCTGTGCCAAACTGGAGGTTTTAAAACAGGGTTCATGCATATGCCCAACAAAAAAAAGGGTGTAGAAAATTACGTTGGATTGCATTGGAACAGAATGCTCTTATGTAGAGAAGCTAGCTAAACTACTCCTGATAGTTTTGAAATATTATTTAAACTATCATTTAGACACACAGCCCTTGGCACCCTGAGTTGGGCTTGGTATTTTTTTGTTTTATTTATTTATTTATTTTTCCTAAATATCTTTTGCTGCTACAAAAACCTGACCATACCCCAACTGGTCAAATATTACAACTTACTTCATAAGTCGAGAAAAAAAATTTAGAAAAAATAAGTAGAAGTCAAGAACATGAATGCCTCTAAGAAATGTAGCCATAATGACTGCAATGATCACGCAGCATGCACATAATTTCCTTTCATAGTTTAGGGAAGAACAAATTACAAACATTAAACCCAATGTTTTGCTGAAGGGATGAAATGCATTTATACAAACACTTTGGCTGGACGCAAAGAGGATCAACAAATTTCAAAAGTAGTTATCAAAGGAATACGTCCCAGCACTGATGAAACATTCTTAATTGACATTTCTTATTGACAACCAATTTCTTTAAAATTTTAATTACAACAATAGATAGAACTTCAGTTTCAAAAAGAAAATGAAATCCATGGCTACTGTCAAATTCAAGCAAGCAAACAAAATATAGTTATCAAATAACATCAGAGCTGAAATTCACAAGGACAAAAGAAGTAAACAGCTGTGGGAGGGTTACCTCTATTCTATTTGGGTTTTCCATATTCTTCTCGCTTCTGATCCCGACCTCTTAGCATATCAAGAGAGATGTCTAGGGAAAGAGCCTTGAAAGTAGAACCTCATTTGGAAGCTACACAAACACATCTCTCTCAGCACTGTGTTGCCTACTACAAACCAATTTATGCCGCCTCCCTTAAACTGGACAGATTCAGCATTTTTATCATACATTCAGCTGCAGTTATTGCAGCCACGCTAGGAACTAGAGCCTCACGCCTTTATCAAATAACGTCCAGTATTCCAGACGTTCCCTTCTGCCCCCTTCAAAACGTTTTGCACAAATTGTGCCATACTGACAAGCACGAATACACGTTGCATCCAATAACAATGTTTCCCTGACTATCTTTCCCAGCTCTTGCATACAATAACATCCCTTTTGTTATTATTTACAAACAACAAACTTTCTCTATTGACCCTACATATTTTCCATCACACATTCATTCCAAACAATTCTCCATGTGTCAATCTTTCAGTTGTAGGTCAATGGCATCCTCTCAGATTGTAGATCCCTCCCTCTTCGATGCTAATAATGTGAATGATCGAGCCCAGCCTAAGTGTCTGTGAATAGCCAATAAAAATAAAAAACCTTTTCAAAGCCTCCTCCCCAGCACAATAAGTGTTACCCAATCAAGTAGTTCACACACCATTCACCACTGTGGCAGCATGATTACTGATTAGAAAAGAAAGGCAAGGTCCAAACACACAATCCAGGTCCCTACACGTTCGCTGGAAGTGAGGATAAAAAGGATAATGATAAATGACATAATATTCTGTGGAGTTTGGCTTAAATATTGCAACAGATAATCTTGATTTGACTGAAATGCTACAGCAAGTATTTCCCCCAAGATAAGTTCCGTGAAGCATTAAACACCACCCATTTATTACCTCGTCTCTTCATTCTTTATGCTTTGATGGATTTTCACACTATGCGACTGCCTACCTACCCTATGCCTCCTATCCCATCTGATCTTAAATGGCTATGCTGCAAGCCCACTCCTGCACAATTAATCTGCATCTTACTTCTTTAATGTCTTGGCAGGTATTTATTTTTGTTTACAGCCCCCAAGTCCTTTCTAATAAAGGCCCACAGAGAAGACCCATACACAACACATAACCTGATAATAATGAACCAACAACCCCAGATTTCCAATCCATTTTGGAAATCCGATAAAAACATGATCATTCACATTAAATTATTGATTATTGCCAATGTTATAATAAGTTTAAGCGATATATAAGAAAAGCTATCTAAGTTTAAGTGTAGGTTAATCAATTATATTATTATCTTCACTAATTATTTGTTGGTTTATTAATAATAATATTATTAAGGATAAGTTGGTGAATAAGCAATAGTATTAATAATTTCCGAGCATTGGATAAATAATGACTTTATAAGTATTATTTAAAAAGTTCATCCAATAGGTATGTTATTGTTACCAATTTCTCCATAATTTCATAATGTCATTATATTGACGAGATTAAAACTAAATAGCTGCATTGTAACGATATTGACTTATTTAAGCCAAATAAATAAAGTTCCATAATATTAACAGGGTAGCTTCACATACAAATGCCATTTATTTAATGATAGTATTGGCCTCCCTCATAATTCAATTTCACTACTATGTTTGAAATTAATGTTGAAATGCTTATTAGTACCATTGCTCATAACATTATTAATATTAAAACTACTCTTAATATGATATTTTAGAGGGAGAGATAAATGGTTCCATAGGGTTTATTAATGAGATTAATAATATCCCCAATATGACAACACGACCGCTTTATTTTTATTTTTATTTTGTATCTATCTAACAATTTGGTTAATGGAATGTGCATAAGGGAATAGAGTAGAATGAACCACACACAAGGAGGGCCTTACAGGAGGGAGGGACCAAACGAAAGGTAGGGGGAGATAGATAGGTAGGTAGGGAGGGACCTGGAGGAGCTAGAGAGGGACCTCACTTGTTAATTACTATGATATTGATCCTATGGAGAATACCCATGATTAAAATGGGTTGGTCATAATAAATTGAAACAAGCGTTAAATGTGCTACATGGTAATTAAAATACTCAGCATGAATAAAAATGAATTTGTACACCCCATTTATATCATAAATACACATGTAGCACAATTTGATATATTCTTTTATAATATCATTCTACATGAGTTCGCATATGGCAATACCTTGGGGAAATAATATAGTGAAAACTTGGGCTATGTAAACTAAATTTTTTGATGTAGAACCTAGACTATTGAAATAAGACAAGATAATAGTTCAACAAAAGTAGAACAAGATTTATGGCTATAGGTTTAGTGAGCTTGATTAAAGTTATAGACAATCTTCTTCTACCATTTAATCCTACACATGGTATTTTGCCTTAGGAAATGAATAAATAAAATACCGTGGATCTATATTGTATAGATGTATATAAGAAATTATTCATTTAGATATCACCCACAAGTCTTAAAATTATAAAGATGAAGTAACATCTATGATTCGTTACAAAAGGGAAAGATAAAATGACCAGCATGTCTAAAGGAAAGTTGTTGAGCTCTACATTATATTGTTTGATTGTATACATGTATTTAATTACCATATGTACCCCACTTTTAGAATATTGTAAGCCAATGGGCTAAGATATCTTTACTAGCCAAGGTACACAAAGTCATGATGCCATGTTCAAACAATTGTCACTCAACTTATGATTGTGAACAAAATAATTAAGAGATCATATTTATAAATCCTTAGTAAACACATGAATATTTTAAAATTCAATCTTGAGGGAGGGAGAGAGAGGCTCTTCTAAAGAGAGATAAAGATCTAGATAGAGGGAGAGCTATGAGCGGTAGAGATCTAGATAGATGGAGAGAGACATATTAAGAGAGAGATATAGAGTTAGAGATCTAGATATCTTAGATTAATTATTCTCAATCTTAAAAGTAGATAAATCATTAATATTAAATGTTAATTTAGGAAAGTAATGATGAAAAATGTACTTAGCTCTATAAAAATGGAGTTCACACAACTTGAAATAACTATAATGTCACATTGGTTGTCCATTAACTCTATTGTGGACCAATTTCAAATAAGGCAATTTCTAAATGCATAGATATGATTTGTGGATTGTGAATCTAATTTGGTATAATGCACCTTCTTAAGAGAGATGATCTATGAGAGGTAGAGATCTAGATAGATGGAGACATATTAAGAGAGATATAAAGGTAGAGATCTAGATAGATTAATTATTCTCAATTTTAAAAATAGATAAATCATTAATATTAAATGTTAATTTAAGAAAGTAATTGTGATGAAAAATGTACTTAGCTCTAGAATAATGGAGTTTACACAACTTGAAATAAATATAATGCTATATTGATAGTCCATCAACTCTATTGTGGGCCAATTTCAAATAAGGTAATTTCTACATGCATAGATATGATTTGTGGATTGCGAATCTAATTTGGTATAATGCACCTTCTTATCTTTCGATGCATTGTATTCTTAGCCTTTCTCTTTAATAATCAATGATATGTAGTATTGAAAAATACCTTGGGAAGGTTGTTGAATCACCAGGACCAAATTCTCCTGTCATTCCCAAGAAGGATTAGTTTTATGATTGTGAAAATGATCAAAGACACGAGTCTTTAGACATGCATATGCTACATCTCTTAGATTTGATGATGTAAATCTAGATTTGTTTTAGTGCTAGACCAAATTGAAATATTTCTATAATGAATGGCCCTTGAAGTGCTAGGATGATAAGAAATGAATGCAATTGAATGCCTTTTAATACAAGGACATAATAATAAATCATGTAAAATGTGTAGGTCAAGTCGATTCATGGTGAGAAAGAAATGGTTGGGAGTTGGTAAAATTGAGAGTTAATTTTGCAATAGTCTAGTATTGATCTTATATCTACATGATTGACCTAGAACAATGAAACAATAATCTAATGTGGGGTACAAATGTTCTCATATAATGAATGTTAAGATGTGACAAGTGCAATATAAAATAAAAATGCATGACAAAGTGTGTAAAAATAGATACGATATGGTAAAATATGTGATAATATGTGTAAACAATAAATACTTATGGTTGGGGGAATGAGCCTTACTTTACACAAAATACTTAGAGGGATCTCAGGAGGGAAAGAGAGGTAGATAGGAATAGAGAGGGTTTGGTAAGAGATAGACTTAGGTGGAGAGAGATAAATATAGAGGTGAGAAAAAGAGTAGAAAAGGATGGAGAGAGAGAGAGAAGGTTGGAGAGAGAGGGATAGAGATAGCTAGAGTGGGAGAGAGATAGGTAGGGAGGGAGTGAATGAGGAAGAGGTAGAGATAAAGAGTGGATGAGGGAGAGGGAGAGGTAGGTAGTGATTTCTAGGTCTAGAGGGGTGGGGATTATAGGAAAAAATGAGGAATAAATTAAACTAAATGACATTCTAAACTCATGAAATCAATGTGTATATATTTAAGCATAAATCAAGTGACCTAGATTAAATGACTATTTTGTTTCCACTAAAAAATTATATTTTGGGAGCAAATATTAAAAAATAGAAAAAAAATATGCATACCTTGTTTTTGTCTATAATATTTTTGCAAGATTTCTTTAGGTAATCTTTGTGCCTTTTCTGCTGAATGTTTTCATGCACTCTTATTTAATCTTGTCCTTCTA